>JAZGTK010021937.1:0-10433 GCA_036877625.1 Ambastaia sidthimunki
GTTTTGTTTCTCAGTCAAAAGATATAGCAGAAACATGTATAAACATGAATGAAATTGGGGACCTTTGGTAACACTAAAGGGTCTAAGGCAAATCTGGAGACACCAAATCTGGTCATTACAGTAACACAACATTAACAAAAAGGGAACAACCATAAACAAGAGATGCTTACCCCTAATAAGAAAACAATAAGGATACAATATAAGCAACAATATTTACATATAACATTTATACATCAATATAACACACCAATACAGTATTCTAGCATAACGGCACTTGAATGTAGGAATGTACTGCATGTGGGGACCCATTGAGTTGTGATGCACAGCATCCTCTATTTACAGCACTCGACTCAGTATAAGTTGCCAGAGTAGCTTTTTGTATGCTGAGATGCATGTAGTACTTGTATGTGTGTTAAAATGTGTCAGTACAGCATTGCATTAGGAGCGTAAAAGTTGTTGGTTTGATTGCCAAGGAACATATACTGATAAAAATATAGTATATTGTAAACGCGCCGTGAATGCATTTAAAGCGTCAGTAAAATGCTCAGATGTAATGTTACAGTGGCCACTCTAAAAGGCAACTCAAAAGCAAAGGCTATCTCATTGGATTGTGGATGTGATAGCATTGTGATGCAGCAGTCAAGCTGCTGTTTGCTCTATTGGGGTCAGAACACACACTGGTAGGGCTGTTGCTTCTTCATGGACAAGTTATGTCTTGGTCAGGTGGTGTCAGGGTGTCAATCCAGAATATTTGTTTTGTGGCGATTACCACTGAACAGTGACGTATATGTGATGTCAATGCTGATGTCATTGTCTTTTCTCACTTTGGTATGAGGCATCAATGCCAGTTCTTGCTCTATGCCGCTGTAATGTTTTTAAATGTCTACCGGCGCATTTTTGGGTGTAATTTGACACACATTTTTGCTGCATGGCGAGTGTGGTAAAGAATTTTTTTGTAGCTTGTTTTGCATAGACATGTTACACCTCGATTATTTTTTATTATTTTTGTTTTATTGCTTGCCGCAGACAGAGAAAATGCTTACGTTCGTCAGTAAAACAGTATACGTGTTCATTACCATTGTCCATAAACTGTCTTATCACTACAAGTGTAGTACAGTGAAAGTGAAAATACAGGATTTAAATTGGCAATGTGCTCTAACAAGTCAGATGTGCAAATTTTGTATAGAACAACAAAAAAAAGCATGAAAGCATGATTTTGGTAGATTACCAGTTGTATAACCACAGTTTTACTACAAATACCATGTGTAGTTTTCATAAGGGTAGAAACTAAAAGGGGAAAATGTAAATAAAGATTATTGTAATAATAAAATTAGGAAATGATTACCTTGTGCTTGTCCGTTGATTATTTTGCCTGTTACAAAATATGGCATAATGATTTAACATTCAAAGATCAGTTCACTAGTCAGTTCACTTATTTGAATATATTGTAGGGTAACAACTATTAAATTAATATTCCAGTAAACACAAATAAAGGGTTTAGCTTTAAATTAAAAAATGAAAAAGACTATAGTTCCATTTATTTTTAGCAGGTTTTAATGCATGTCAAATTTCTGGTTAGAAGTGTATGTGTATTTTAAGATATGTTTAAGATAAACACTCACCATTAATAAGCAGCAGTAGCGACACACACAGTGAGGTTAGAAACCTCATTTTGACATGCACTGCACCTCCTGCCCCTACAGATTCATACACAAACAATGTTTTTTTATACATACTATAATATCTATAATATTTATTTACTATAATGTATAGGATGTCTTTGTATAGGCTATTATATTAAACTATCTATGACACTAAAAATATTAAAGTATTTTTCTACATGCCTTAAGCAAAACATGCTACAAACATTACACATACATGCAAAATAACATTGCAAAATGTTAAAATAACATTGCAAAAATGTTTTCAGACAGCTGAAAGAAAGTATTGAGCCAACAAATTGGAACAAAAATGAAAAGAAGTCATGTTACCTGAAATAAAATGATGTTACAAAGGAAATTCACGAAGATTTTCTTTACTAGCTGCTGCAGATTGTGATGCTGAACTGTTGGTCTGCGAATCAGTGCCTTAATTAATATATGTGGGTGGGTCATTACTGTAAACAGAAGCAAATTATTCTTAAACCAGTTTTTCCATTTTTTTCAGATGAGTAGCAAAAATGTTATTTGATCAGTTTGCTTCCTCATACACCAAACAAAATGTTGTCAATCATAAAATAAACAAGTTGCCCTAATTAAACTAAATGGCCTAATTATATCTGCCATAATAAGTTTTGAAACCATTTTTTAGATCTCAGATCTGGGGTAATAAACAAATGTAAGTGTAAATAACATAATGGTTAAGTACAGATGCTGTATATCATAAGCCCCTGAGACAAATAATACACTTACTCCTCATAAAATATTTACTCCTTAACTGTTGATACAGTATTTACAATCAGTTTGTGTGTATGTTTATTTAATCATACAGATTTGTACCAAAAAGTTAGCAAAACCTGACAAATCTGAGCAAAACCTCCTTCTGGGGATGTTGTCAAAAAAAAACTATAAAATGATAGTAAATTATATTAAAAAAAAAAGTAAAAATGCAGAAAGTTTTTCTCCTTTAATAACTCTATAATATATATATGTTTGCATTGAACGTGATGGGTGTATTGCTTTCTTTGCGTTCTTAAGTTGTTTGCAGATGGCTGATGTTCTGCATTCCAGTAAAGGTACAGATAACTCTTAGTCATGAGGAAAGAAAGTAATACGTGTTTCTTCACATCATTTGAGATGGCTCCTTGAACATATCTGTAACCTGTCTTGCAACTGTCCTGCACCCTGTCTTGCAACAAGTTGATTGCAACACTTTGCATTACTTTTTGCATTTTGCGTCAAAAATCGCATTAAAAATATCTGGCCTATGGAAATAAAAACAATTGTCTTGCTGGCTGAATATATGTTTGTGTTTGTTGTATAAATTTACAGTAGGCCACTTGGTTTTGAATTTGCTGAATTTAATCTTGGTATTGTGTAGATCAAAGATTCAAAGATATTTGATATCACACATCTAAATTCCATCTGGTATCTCAGTCTATCTCAGTTTCATTTTTTTTGTTGGTTTACTGTTTCTATTGTTCTTTCATTTCTAAATTGCTTTGGATAAAAGCGTCTGCTAAATGCCTAAATGTAAATCTACAAATTAAACACCTTCTTCATACTGTTGTACGTTGTTTAATATTTTTTTCTTGTTAATGAAACATACAAGTCAGTGATTGAGTTTGTTTCACCCCACTTTTGTCTTTTTTCCCATTTTTATTAGCACCTACAACTTCCAGTTCTGATCCATGCTATAAGAACATTCTGAATAACCATTAGAGAGACATGACAAATACTTTTGTACTTTTGTGTGGACAGAACCCAAATGCAGACAGCAGGAGAAAACAAATGGTCTTTATTAAGAAACACAAAAGCACAAAAACTGTTGCCAAAAGAGCTAAAACACAGCTAATTGCGCTAACGAAAAACCTTGAGTGGAAAAACTAATAATAACAATGCAAAATACTCAAGACTTGACTTTAGACTGAAGCAGAGAACCAACATCCTGCACAAAGGAAAGCCAAACACAAGTGCACAATAGGAAAGGAACTAAAGAAGTAGACTAGAGAAGGCAGGTGACAGGAGAAAACTAATAATAAGATGATTAATCAAGAGAACGAGGGAACGGGGTCAAAACATGAGACAGGAGAGCACATGGAGAAGGTTCTTCTACACAAGCATAGAGACAACAAAGCTTGCGTTCAGATACTGACATGCCAGGACAAGAACTAAGCACCAGGACAAGAACTAAGCACCAGGACAAGAACTAAGATCAGGATTCAAACCCATGCCAACCTAAAAGTGGTGTAATCCAGACTCCAACACAAAACACAGCAAGATCCAAAGCATAAGTCCAGATTCTGACACCAAGAACAATAACCAATGACAGGGTCACAATTCAGACATCATGCTCAAGATCCTGTCACAAGATACTAAACTCCTACATGGACGACAGAACCATGACACATACTATATGGTAACACCACTGTTCAATGGAAATGCTGGTATCTACAATAGTTTTTGATTGGGGAAACATTAGTGCTTCGTATCTTAATGGTTCTTAACCATTCTTGAGAGCTTGAGAGTTAAGTCGTGACCTGTGAAGTTGTGGGAACTAGTTTCCTCATTATTTGCATACCTTAACTATATTAATCTTTTTCTTTCAAATAGTTAGGCGTTACACATGGTCTTAAAGTAAATGTTGGTAAAAATGTTTCAATGTGGATCAGGTTTTTAAAAACAAACAAAAAATGTGGTCACTCCAGGAAACTATCAGGTTGGCTTTTTGACAAAAATGTTTGATTTGTTTAACTGTCAAACGCTTTTAACAAGTCACTGCAGTCTAACTGTTTACCAGTAATTGTTGCAACAGGTCCAACAGCATATAAACTCTGAAGTGAAATTAACATTTTAGATTAAATTTAAATTAAATTTAAAAAGGCAAAATTTAAAAAACTGTTTTGATTATCCTATTTGATGACATTTTGGTGTCTTTTAAAACAATTTCTATGGTTTTGCAAAGAACTTTCAGGCTGCAATACAAGTGTGTTTCTCATCATGCTCTTGTGTTTGAATGAATCTTTGAATTGAAACAGACATTAACAAAAACAGACAGTGGCAAGCTGACAATACCCATGTTTCCATCCACCTATGCACATTTTGGGGTATCACGTAACAAAAATGTTGGATGGAAACAGCAAGATGTGTATAAATTCTAAAAATGTGCATAAAAACGTATACGCTCAATTGAATCAAACAAAACACACAGAATTTTTTTACCAATTCCTCAATGTGCATCAAAACAGTCATGTGACTTCACCTCAACAGCTTCAGTAGCCACTGGACTGATCGTATTGAACAGCTTATGGACTGTTGTTTGGTCATTCTTACATGACTGCATTACCAAATGTCTCCACCTCTAAAAGTTAAATGCCACATTCATTATGTTTTGCCTGCAAGCTCTGAGATGCAAGTAATTCATTATATAATAAAGACATACAGTAGCTTCTCCTACTGTAACAACTTGGATATTTGGTACCAATTTAACAGGAAGTTACATTTTGTTGTCTTCAACTTACTGGATGAAAAAAGGTGCTTTATTCACAAATGTTTTATTCAACATTCCTATTGTGCGCATTACAGCTTTGGATGTAAACAGCTTTTACTTCAATAAATGGACTAACCTATAGACTGATCTATTAGCATGGCACCTGGAATTTTGTTGTGGTCATTCCTGAAATGTCTTAGCTGAAATCTGTCATCAAAGCGATTTGGCATAATAACCTTCTAAAATCTTCCTCGTCTGCATTCCCAAAGATGGCATGACTGCATTTCTTGCATCTTTTTTCCCCTTCACTGGCTATCAATTGCCGCACGCATCAAGTTCATGCATCTCTGCTCCTCACATGCAAAACCACTACTGGCTCTGCACCATCTTATCTGCACAAACTCATACACATCCACAACCCTTCCTGATCCCTACGGTCAGCAAATGAACATTAACTTGTAATTCCCTCTTCAAAGGTCCCACAATCACCTGCTCACAGGTTTATCTTCACAATCCCTCGCTGGTGAAATGATCTTCCAAACTCTGTTCGGTCTCCTGCACAAAACTGAAAGTGACATATTTTTTGTCAGTTATGGTTACCCATAGCCGAAATGTGACCTCTGCATTTAACCCATCACCAGTGAGGAGTGTTTTGCGGCTCCAGAATATTTTTCTTTAGTGGAAGAGGGGCAAAATGGATCTTTTGATAGTAAAGGTTGCCGTATATTCCAGTCCTTTAATATGGCTGTTTTTGTCATTTAACCATTGATAAATAGTGGAGTAAACAGTAAGAAAATTGCCTTTTTCATAGATAATCAGCAACAGCATAAATTTCCCTTAGAAATGGGAGGACGATTTAAAAAAGGGACCACAGATAACGTACAGTAGCACGTTTAACTACTTTATTAATTTATTTGCCTCTCATGTAAGGCAATGAGTGATTTAAAAAAACTTTGGAGGCTTGCCAATACCCTAATAGCTATAAAGCCATCGTGTTTCTTTTAAGGTTGTAGAAAATGATTTTCTAAATTATGAGGGAAGTAGATTAATGAGCAAGAATGTTGTTTTTCTGTATAAAGGTTGAGACTGAAGTCACACAAGACAAGAAAGGAAAGTCATGCACTGATGTGAAGGAAGTAGAATGCAGGTATGAGGAAGAAAATGACAGCAGGGCTTAAGAAGGTAAAGTACATGAACTTTAAACACTAGCCAGGACCTTCATCATCATTACCCTCATCATCACCTCTATCACAACACCAACATTACCCCCAGATCTCTCCATTTCCCCCCAACTTTATAGGAACCAGGCGGAGTTTGTGTCCGTGATGGCCCCACTTTTGTAGATGAAGACAAATAATCTTCTTAAGCTGTTATAGAGCAGGTGTGGACATGATACAGATATATCACACAATGATCACAGCATAACACCAAGCTGTAGGAAGTGTATTTTGTTTTATGAGTCATAAAACTACAACTACTACTACTACATAAAAATATTCCCCACCCAAGCCACTGTACTAACAGATAATACTAACCCCAAAATCCCTCAGCGAGCATTTTAATCCAACCTTCACAGGTAACACTGCAAATAAATATGGCAAAGAATTATTATGTCATATAGATTATGTCATAAACCTCATGAAGTCAAGTGCACTTAGAAAGGAGAGGCCTAGTGATCCACCCTAAACATCTTTGGCTAGCCCAAATGACATCCTTGACTTAACAAAGTTCTTCAGATCAGGTGTATTTTTCAATCCAAATTCAATTTGATCATTTACTGAAACAATATCTCCTTCAGGTCCAGTGTGTGGGTTTACTGAGTTGCAAACTGGTCACCTAGACAACAAACAAACGCCTAGAATTAGACATTCAGTTTGACCAAAATGATGCTGAAGCACATATACAACAGCTGCAAAACATGCTAACAGCATTGATCAGCATAAATTATTTGAATGAAAAGACAAAGCAGTGTGATAAATACCTGCAGCTTAAACCAGCAGACGAGTAGATGTAATGTAAGATGTCATGTTTAAGAAATACAATGCAAAAAGGTTCAGTTTTTTTTTAACAACATGACAATGAAATGTATTAAAGAATCATTTTATCATGTTGTTTTTCTCTTAAGTATTAATGACAACATGTATTTTTTTAACACAAACTATGAGCACATGCAGTACATTTTAGTTCATTATTAAGTTCTGGGTTTAAATTAAAGGCAAGTTTGTGACAGAGTCTTGAAAACCTTTAGCCACATTATTGCTGCTCACTCAACATGAATGCTGGCATGACTTAACATGAATGCTGAGTGACTTCCTCATTAGTGAGCTTTGCTTGCGTGTAAACAGTGGCATAATTAAGGTCACCTTGCTTTCCTACAACCAGTCCCTGATAGACACAGCAATCTTCCATCACTTTATCTTCAGGACACAGTTGTGTTGAGTCACAGTTGTCCCAGAGCTTCATGAATTAGAGTTTAACTGATGAATCAAGACATAAAGCTTTACTTCCATCAGAGCAGCCAGTCAATGAAACACCACTTCCACCCGAAGATTCATTCACAGTCATTTCTACAGCAAGGAAAAGGTTTGTTTGCACTTTAAACATAATATTCAGCAATAATATTCACCTACTATGATGGTCAAAAGTTTGTTTGACCTTTTTTGTGCCACCTCTAAATGTCACCTTCTGAACATCCTGTAAATACACATGGTTCCTGTAGTGGTGTAAAACAATGATTATTAAATGGCTCCTACAAGATACATCAAATTCATAAATGGCTCATACAAAGCAGCAGAAGCAGTATGTTCTATATAGTATTCATGGATGCAGTATGAATATATTTCTGACATACTATATTTGCCATGTTTGAATTGTCATGTAACTTATATGTTGACCCATGTCCTATTAACAATGGCAAAATTTAGGCGTTTACAAAAGTAAAGATAAACCACAATGAATACATTTCTCAGTACCTACAACACTTAAACTAGTGTCTCTGTCCTTTCCCCTTGTGTTTCTCTATACGTTGAGTCTCCTGTGTCCCCCTAACAACTTACCTTATATAAAAATATCTCTTCTGCACTGTGTGTGTCGCCATCTTGTTCACCCAATCTCTCCAGACACCACAGCACCTCTTATGACATCACTGAAGCAGTGTGTCATTAGAATACTCTAATGACAGTATTATCTCACATATCATCCTTCTAAGATCTGTTTAGCTGTTACCTGTTCATGTGCTTTAATAAATGACCTCATATCATATTTCTTCTGTGTCTGAGTATCATAACACATGACTTAAAGTTTTCCAGTATTTTTTGAATTTCAAGGGACAAAAGCTCCACGTATGTAATAATCTCTTTGAAAACAGTGCACCATAGGTTTTTTGAATACTGAGAAATCAGACATACTTAAGGAATGCATGTGACTGATACATTAGGAATGATGCTCAATTTGATGCTCAATTCTGCCGATTCTTAGCTTGATGTCTTTAGCTACACATGGAGCTCTCTCCTCACACATTCATTAGATCAAAATTTATTTTATTAAATTATTACAAAAAAGTAACTGTCCCACAAAACAGGACAGTCTGTTTTTTTGCTCTTTCAACCCCCATTTCGACGCATGATCAATGTGTCCTCGCGCTCAATCTGTCATTGCGCAGGCGCAGCCACGCTTTCACATGCATCAGTTACCATAGTGATTATTTAACAGTGAACATCTATCATAATGATAAAAAGACCGAAGCCCTCTGGTGCCCAGGGAAGAGGAGAAGAAGAAACACGGGACAAAGACAGAGGTAAATGATGTAATGAATGATGATGATCAAATAAATAAAATGATGAGGTCAAAGCTTGTGAACAGACTTTATGTTGGCGTAGTCTAGTAGAAAGCCTTGTCTTTAAAAAGTTTAAAATGCCTGAAGTTTCAGAGATCCAAGATTTTGTAATCGTGTAATTTTTGTCTCGCATGATAACACGTTTTAATAATATCTTTACGCTATAGTAGAACATTGCTGCCCTCTACTGGAAATCGAACACTTTTCATTAATAAGGTTATTTGACAATAACTAACATTAACAAAAACAACAAATACTGTTAAAAATCATTGTTAGTACAAGTTAATACATTCACTAATGTTAAATGACACCTTATTGTAAGTGTTACTGTTTTACTATTATCAGCTTTTTTTAATAAGAAAATGTAACACTCAATAGTCACACATTTCTCTCTTCAGATGCACTTTTGAAATATCTGAACCCATTCCTCCATATCCAGAGCCACCTGTTGCTAATGCAGACATCTCCACACAGCACAGCCCAGCCATTCAGCATCTAGCGCATCTATTCCCAGATTTCTGTAACATAGTTTTTTTTTGCAATAATATAATAATAATATAATAATATTTTATATTGTATTTATAATTTGTTATAAATACAGTGTGTGGGGGGGGTGGGCGGTGTTCACTGTGATATTGTCACAATGATCCGAGTACATGTGTTGGGAGATTAAAATCTAACACCGTAAATCAGTTACAGTTTCTACCCTGTAACATTTTACCGCATTACCTGTTAAAATCTCAAACCTTAAACTGAACCGATCACAATCGCTGAAATAAATAAACCGGTTAAATATAAAATTTCCTTAAAATATTAAACGTTTGCACGTCACGTGACACGAGGAGTCGCTAAAATGGCGGCTGGCGCTATATGCGTCAACACTTACTGTAAGGTGAACGTTAAAATTAATGATATAAAATGTTACGATATAAAGTTGATGATACATTGCAACATCATTATAAAAAAGGTTATTTATTTGTACTTGTCATGTTTTAATAAGCTGAAATTTTTGATCGGAAGTTGTATTTAGTTCATTTATGTATGTATATTCTTATAACGCAGCTAAATTACTGTATTAATAACACTAATAAACTCTTATCAATGGGGTTTCTTTACCTGTACTCACTGTCGGGACTATGAGTGTTACTTTACCTTCAATTTGTTTAACAAAACAAAGTGAAAACAATTGATTCCTGTACATTTAAATGTTTCATCATTGTGTGTACTTACAAACTGCATACAAAAAAAGTATTAAAGAAAATATTTTTATATTTTTGATCCAAAATTTGTATATAAATATTATCAATGAAGTGAATGAAATCCAATATCTGAAGTAACTTTAGTTATGATGATATACTGTACAGCTGTATTTGCGTAAACATAAAACTTGCTTATCAATAAGTTTTAACCTGACACACATGACCCTCAAAATAAACCACAATAATGGAAA
>JAZGTK010021938.1:0-10433 GCA_036877625.1 Ambastaia sidthimunki
TGTCCACAGCTGAGGGTTTTACCCAGAGAGACGTGGATTTAACTGTTAGGCTAACTTAACTAATACTGCCCATCTCCTAAACAGACCAAAGCAGTCATGTTTTAATCTGTGTATAAAATGACTCTTTGATGATAGAGGAACTAACCAAGATTATTGATTTATATAAAGTATTTAATTTAAATAGATTATTTTTAAAATATCACATTTCATGCCTCTTGTATTCTGAATTAAATTAATTTGAGCATTTACTTCATTTATGTGATGTGACTTTGTAATTCAGTATTGCTTTGCATTTATTATCTTCTTTATAATTTTCCTGCAGTTTTTCCTATTTCTGAGCCTTTTTCCATGATGTATAATTTTCCACGTAGTGTTTTTTTACCATGTCTGGGCCATGATGCCATAACTAAACTGAAAGGGAGTTTTTTCCAGTTGCCTGCGCTCTGTGCTACTGGTTTGCTAGTTTTTCTGAAAACCAGGTCACCACATTTCCATGCTATGAGTGAAGCTTTGGGCCATTTGAGTCCTCTGACGTGTCCAGAGTAAACAAACACTCAATTGTGGTTTATCAGACACCCGCTCATTTTAGCCTTAAAACTCAGTTGAGGAGCAAAGCATCATGGGATTAAATTAAACACATGCATGATAAATCAGGTAGGCTAAGTCAATTTGTCTCATTACTCTGGAGCCACAGGACAATGATGTCGTGACCGTTCTGATTGGCTGATGGCACGATGAGAAAGCACACAGTTCCCCAGTAGCCACTGACCTGATCATTGAAAATAAAGACAGCAGACAAACCAAAATATTCCACTTCTAGAGTCCTTCTGAAATGTCAAGATATATACAGTTACTTTATACAGTCTGTATACTATATGTATACTATATACAGTCTGGGCCAACTGAGAGATGCTTTTTGCTCCATAATGTTGTTGTTACAGCATCTGCAGTACCAGTATCTAACTGAACCTCTCAATCCTTCAGTCATAGCTGTGAGTGCTGCCGTTCTGGTTCTAGAAGTCAATCAGGGTTGTCATGTCATGTTCCTGCAGCTCAAGTGTAATTAGTCACATGACTTCAGCGGCTCGGATGATTGGTTTAGACTATGCAGAACTAAGTGCTCATGGCATACGACAGGCTGAGCAGCTTTCATTGAGATGAATGGACATGTTGTTGGATCTCAGTATTATAAACATCTACAAGGTTTAATTTGCTCTCTCTCTCTGTCTCGTGCAGATTCATCCTCAAACTACATTCGGCATTTGGAAACCAAGATCCGGGTTCTGGAGGAGAATAACAACAAACTGCTGTCACAAGTATGTACTGATGTTTTTTGTCTAGCTGTGCTGGTAAATAAAATAAGGTTGAGTATTAAATAATTATATTGAATTCCATTCAGCATGAAGGTGGGGTAGGTGGTTGTGTGGCCATCAGCTTCTGTGGCCTCAGTTTCACCTTCTTCTATAAAAGGTTCTTAGACTATAAAAAGAAATTTGGACTGAATATTTTATTGGGGAACCAAAAATGGTTCTTCTACAGCACTGCTGAACAGTGCTCAGCAGTTCCCCATTGGCTTGAGAGAGTCTTTGAATCACTTCAGCAATTCTCTGGTTTAATCACATTCATCCTCATTACATTTTCATCATCAGCCTCCTATCTCACTGCCAGTGTGGGTGTACCAGACGACCACAGCGTTAAACGGTTGCATGTTTTCCAGGGAAAGCTTATACGAGTTCCTCTTTGAACATGTGAAACATGGTGCTTTGAATGTCTAAAAGCATTTTATCCTCAGGATGGAAAACACTTTGTAAGACTGATTAAAATGCAGTAGAGTTTCTTTCTCCCTCCAGTCAAATAAGAGAAAATGGTTTGTGTCTCATCGCTGGAGTCGTCAGAGAACGAGTGAATTCACTGAATGCATGATTAATTCCGACATGAACACTCACAGAACACTGTCCTCACCCAACACCAACTCAGCTGAACTCTTCATTTCCCAGGATACCTGCACTCAGCTTCTCCTAAAAGCCATTTCAGCTGTGATAGATGATGCTTTGAACTTTAAACTCACGTGTTCATAGAAAGATTAAATGTGGTGTTAGATGTTAGAGGTTCTGCATAACCTAAAACTTCAGGCAAAATGTTGACAAACTTATCTGGACTTTGATAAATTGCTTTGACAAATTGTTGTTGCAATACTGAAGAACAGCAGCTTTAACAAGCCACGGGTGGTTAGCTGGTCTCTCAAGCTGACCAAGCTAGTTTTCATGGTTTTGGACACTGTTCTGTTGGTCAGGCTGGAAAGAACAGCTGGCTGAGCATCTGAACACCAGCTTGGCTAACTTGGCAAGACACGAGTTAGACCAGCTTAGATTATCCAAGACCCGAAAACCATCTTAGGCCATTGTGTGGGGTAATCTGAAGATTATATGTCTTCCTGTTGAGCCTGGGTTCTCCCAAGCTTTTTGGTCTTGCCCATTGGAATAATGTTAACATTACCTGGAATCTAATTCCTTCATGTTCTTTCAGTACAGCTGTTTGAGTTACGAGGAGACTGTTTAAACATACTGTATATGTCAACATGATTGTAGGTAATTTTTGCTTCCAGTCATAGGTAGCTCAGTGGTAAATGTTTTGTAAAAAAATTGAAATTATCATCAATCTAAAAATATTTCTTTATTTATACTTTTTTACTTTATATTTCTATAAAGTAGATTTGCTACAAAACACATTGTGAAAAGTGCTACAGAAACAAACTTGAATTGAATAACATACAGACAGTTAGAAATGTACTTGTGTATGTTTGATTGGTGTTTTGACATGTCTCTTGTTTCTCCAGCCATGTGGCCGTTATAGTTTGTCACAGATTCCTGTGAAGGTAATTGGATCTCAATTTTACAGTGTTGGTGCTTCTATCTCTGCAGCTTTCTTCTCATCTGTCTGCTGTTGCTACACTGACACTCAAGCACCGGTGTGTTAATGGCATGTTAGGCTGAGCTCTTGTGCTGACACGCTGTTGCAGTCTGAAGCTTCTGGTGCATGAAATGTTTGTCCCTTCCTGTTTTTCATGTTTTTGACGTTTGCTGATATTGTTGACGTTCGTGTTGAGACGTTCGTGTTGAGACGTTCGTACTGAGACATCTTTCTGTTCTCATCATTTATTCATGTGATGCAGGTAGTTTAATTTTTTATGTCCAGCAAACTGATGGATGTAAAGATAAACATTTTTGATAAAAGTTTACTTGTTTATTTATTCATGTAAAAATGCACTTCTCCACGCTGCCACACTGATGTTTTAGTGGCTATAGTGGCAGTTAAAAGGATAAATTTAGAGGATAACATAGACATGCACCTCAGAGGTGTCTTCTCTACTGTAAAATACTTAATGCCTAAAACACTGTCACTACAATAAAACATTCAGTCATGGGATGTTTGACTAATACCTCATTATTCTGTTAGAGGAACAGTACAGTCATCACAGGCCCTTCAGAAGGTTTCATCCAGCAGCTCAGATTCATGCAAAGAGAAATATCTTCATTCAGTAGAAATTCTGACACTCCCCGCATTCAGGTCTGTCCTGAACATACGCTGATAAATACTGGAGAGATGAGTGTACACACACGCTTATGACTGGAACAGTTTTTAACCGCTTTAACATTCAGATATTTGCACAAACACACAGTTTATGTTCCCAGAGGACTTTCCATCTTCAGTGGCTGGAGGTCTGTGAGAAATTCAGCCTGTCAGCATTGCTGAAGGTCACTTCTCCACAGCAGGTCATAACTCCAGAGGGAGGTGAGATGGATGTTCTGCAGTCGGGCTGATGGATGAATTATAGGAGCTCTCTGAGGTTCTGCTCTGTGTTCTGTGACAGTGAGGAGATTTAAATGAAGACCTGTGTTTTTCTGCAGGTGAAGGTGGTCTGTTTCTCCTGAAGCAACATCTCGTGTAAAGCGTGTTGGGTCACGTGACATTCTTTCTGGTTGTCAGACATCAGTGGAACATGTTCATAGTTAACGTGATAAACTGCACCTGTGGGAACACCAGTATGATGAGAGTGACCTCCTACATCCACTGAAACCAGTCTTCTAATTGTCACAGCTCTTTAACACACCATGCTTTTAAAAATGCAAATGTAAGATCAAATAAAATAAAAAACAAAAGAAACAGCTGAAACCAGCCTAAGGTGCTTTGCTAGTCTTAGCTGGTTTTGTCTATCAGCGTGGTTGGTGTTTAGTTGGTCAGCCAGCTAGTGTATCCTAACCAGTTAAAACATGTCTAAAACCATGAGAACAGAGCAGTGTAATAAGCATCTTAAGCAGACTGGAAGATGAGACAACATTAAACTGCTTCAAGCTGTTTTTTTCCAGCAGAGTTTTGTGATTGAAGGTGTTTGTCTGAGTTGTCTGTCTCCTCAATGACTTCTAAACTCACGTCATCTTTTCTTCTCCAGCTGTTACTGTCACTTGTGTTCTCAAGCAGAACAGTGAGGTGTATTAGGTGTATAAACACTGAGTTTTTATGTCTTTAATTTAACAGTGCACACCGGCAGACCTGAGAGCTTTGAGGAAGAACATGACCCTCTATCACTCCGAATCCCAGCTGTCCTCTCTCCCTCAGCGTCAGGACGTCCTGCTGAACGTGAGTGATGATCTTCTGAGGAACAGATTAGTTTCATTATAAATACTGGTTTATGACTTTCATTAATGGTTCTTGAACGTGTATAACCACATGCATGTCCCTCTAAACGGGTGCTTTTCACTGAATTAAACAGTTATTTAAGAATCGGTCTTAAAGTTAATAAATTAGCATTTGACTCACTAACAAAGGTCATTAATCTTTTAATTTAATATGTAAATAGGGTCAATTATTGAATAACATTATGTCATCTCAGCAATGCAATGTAAACATTCAGTAATTCTATTAAATGTATTTTTTATTTGTTATTTAACTCAGATTTGACTCCCAGAAGTTAAAAACATTCGAAATAGTTGTTTCCATGGTAACAATCATTATCTGTAGAATTGCTTCCTGTTTGTTTTGATTGATAGGCTGTCACACAGCGTTTCATTAACGCTGTACTCAACACACAGATGTCTGATTCTCTGTGCTTTACAGTCTTTTGAATGGGATGTTTTGAGGTCTCGTGGGATTGAATGTATGTGGATCATATCCGGCTCTTATCCTGAAGTATGAATGATTAAATGACACCAGGAGCTGTTTGTTCTCAGCTGCAGTATTTAATGTTGGGATGAATGTTTTAAAGAGGATGTAGTTTTCATTATGAATGACCTCAGATCCGCCAGCTCAACAGAGTCAAGAGAGATCATTAAAACTGAAGAACCAAGTGTGTGTGTGTGTGTGTTTGTGTGTGTGTGTGTGTGTGTGTGTGTGTGTATGTGTGAAAAGCCCAAATGACATTGGTCAGTAGGGTGTACTGAAATCTTATCTGTTGTGTTCTCCAGGGGACAGGAAGACTTCCCACCAGTGAATCTTCACCATCAACAGGGTTTGTCTCATCTGGACAGAAACCTGAGGCTGTGGTCCATGCCATGAAGGTACACACACACACACACACACACTCCACTTGACACTATTACATTTTGACAACAAGATGTGGAATTTATTCAGAAGAAAAATAAAACAAAATTACTTTAATCTAGTTTGTTTTTTAGTGTGAGTACATTATTATCATATATGTCCTATAAGTTACATAAGCATGTTTATATGTAGTACATGTAGACAACTTTAGGGCAGAGCAAAATATATAACCTTTGCAAAATGGTATGAAGTGAAATTATATGAACATCAGATCTAGTTCAAATAAAAACATGTTCTTGTAACAACAGGTTCTGGAGGTCCATGATAATCTGGATAAGCAGCTTCCAGAAGAAAGTGAGGAAGACCTGAGTGAGAAGGAGAAGGCCATAGTACGCCAGATGTGCAACGTGAGTGATGTTCCTCCTGACGTTCCTCCTGACGTTCCTCCTGACGTTCCTCCTGACGTTCCTCCTGACGTTCCCCCTGACGTTCCCCCTGACGTTCCCCCTGACGTTCCCCCTGACGTTCCCCCTGACGTTCCCCCTGACGTTCCCCCTGACGTTCCCCCTGACGTTCCTCCTGACGTTCCCCCTGACGTTCCTCTTGTTCTCTAAAAATATTCGGTTCAATTTCAATCACATCATGAGTTCTTTCTACATGTTCTGATAAGATTGTCTTAGCAAGCAGTTGTAACCTTAGCAAAGAGAGACAATTAGTGGAGATTGTGAAACAGAGAGTGTGTCTCAGACAGGTTGGTACACAGAGCTCTGAGCTCATGAGTGAGCAGATAGTTTCATGTGTGTGTTGGGCCCCTCAGTGGAATGTGGAAATGAAGAAATCCAGGTCACAGCACAATCCCACCTCTGTCCCTCTCACCTGCAGACTCCAGCTGGTTCAACACCATTGTGTTGATAGAGCTCTGCTCATCCTCTTGATGCTTTAGATTCTTTTGAACAGTTTGTGGATGGAGTTCACTAAAGTTCACTGCTGGTCTCTGTTCATTGTGTGTATTATTGTGCACAGGTGCATCATTAACATCATTCACAAAGAGAAATATGTGTGTTTGCTCTTGCTTTGGCTGTTCTCTGAAGTATGTAGCTGTTTAATGAACAGTTTTGTGTGTGATCAGGTGGTGTGGCGTAAACTGGGCGACGCAGCAGCATCGAAGCCGTCCGTCCGACAGCAGCTGTCTGGAAATCAGTTTAAAGGTCCTCTATAGCAGCTCCAACAGATGAAGAACCATCTCCACCATCAACATCCAGCAGGTCCTGAGAAACTGTGAGCAACACCTTCACTCCTGTCTGCTGAAACATCACGTGTAGTCTGTGTTTGGAATCACCGGCCAGCAGTTTTCAGATTACTGTAACCAAGATGAAAGGCAAGATGATTTTATTCCTGAAACTTTTGTTATGCTGGTTGAAAGCCTCTTCACAACCTGATATCAGTCACTAAGTAAAACGATCTAAATATATTTATATATAATTATATCTTCTGTGGAAGGTGCAGGACCATAAAAGTTTCATCCAAACATTGCATTTGGTCCAGAAACAGTGATTGGATGTCCTGCTTGGCTGTCAGACTATGTACCCTACGTTTCATACTCAATAATCAACATAAAGCAATAATCAACATAAACTGACCATCACACATATTAATGCTTTTTTACCATTGTGGATCTCATTTAAATATTTGGTCCTGTCCCAAATGGCACCATTCACAGCGTATGCTGCTCAGGCTCGCTTTTCTGAAGTCCACAACAGGTCGTGGCAGATGTACAGTCTTCCTTTGCCCAACCGCACCGGTGCAGACTCACAGCAGACTTTTATCCATAAGTATAGACTTGGAGGAATACATCAAGGGACGAGGGTGCCATTTGAGACTGAGCCTATGAAGTGGTTACAACTGGAACCTAATTTGTCAACTTGACTCATTTTTGTTTCTGGTTTACAAAACAGTGATAGGAAGTAACTCGCTGTTGTGTCCTTGTCCTACCAACCTTAAAAGACACTGAACTTTGCTTTACTCCTTTCAGAAGAAAATGGGCGTTACCAGGTCCAGTCACTCCACTGTGCCCTTCCCTTCTGTACAGCAGTAATAAACAGACTTAAATCACAATGTAAATATGTATAAGAGCTTCAAAACTTTATTATTATGTCTTTTAATGTGTTTTTACTTATTTGTAGTGGCTGTTTTTCCAGGTACACTACTCAGCAAAGTTGGGATTTTCTTAGCACCAATTTTTGGACAGAACAGCAGCAGAAATGTAGACACGTTTCTATGATTTTGTCTTTGTTCCTCTATGTAGAAAATGTCACTCAAATCTGTTGTTTTGTATGAGATGTCAGACTTTAAAACGGTGCTGCACACGCTCGACAATCTCTCAGTCTCTCAGGTCTGGACGAAACACACGCGTTCATCACGACGTGTTTGACATGTGATCTGTCTTTTTCCAGTCCTTCTTTTGATATTATAACAGCAGGTGACAGAAGCTGAGTTTAACCTGCGCTTGTTTGTTTTGTGTCAGAGCTTTAGAGCTTCTCAACACAAGTGACCTGTTGTAGAAAACAGCAGCGGGACACGAGATGAAAGAGAAATGTGTCTGAGTGACCATCCATCATTCACAAGCTCCTCGTTTCTTGCCCTTGTGTGTTTATTAAATCAGTTGCCCAACTGCAGATCCTTTCAATATAAGTAGTTATTTCAGCTCCATTCAAAACATTGAACTGTTTATATACTGTCTGTCAAATTTCTCAATTTCCCCCCAATATTGTGAACAGAAAATGCACCTGGATGAGCAGTTTGACAAAAACACGTCTTAAACAGAAATGACAGTTTAGAAATATTTAAAATATAAAACTTTGTTCAGAATGAAATGAACTATGAAGATACTGCGATACTGAACAAGTCGGATTGTTCTTGATAGAGTTGTGAGCAGATCCCACAGATAAACTGCTTTTTCTCGTGCCAAACGGCCTGAAAACAAAGCCGTGATCTTTTGTGCATGTTTATTTTTAGTGTTTTGGGAGCCTGTAGTGTTTTATTGTGTGTAAACCTCTGAGGTTTCTCCTGTCTTCAGTGTTAATATGGTTAAGCATGACTACAGATTCTCCCCACAGGCCAGGAGAGATCAGACTGATATTTTATGGCAAGCATTTAAAAATGTTGTACAAATTGAATCCAGGCCAATTTTATTAATAAACAACCTGTTACCTAAGCAGAGTTTTCCTGTCCTGTAATTTATATACACACTCCCTCATCTGAATAAAACAAAGCAGAATGTCCATGTTCATCCATCTATTATAGTTTATCTGTATGGGTGAAACCACTCTGGACAGGTAAGTAGTTCATCATAGTGGTTAACTGGTCAGTAATTACCAAAATTACTATGAAGGAGAACTTGGTTTCTAAACAAATGTCTTAACTAGTTCAGTGGTTCTCAACTGGGTGGGTGAAGGCGAAATGAAATGCAACTAACATCACAAATAGTATAATAATATATAATATTATAAAACTACGTTTTTTATTTTGTGTGTTAACTGAATTCAGCCATTCGTTGTGGAGCAAAAACAGAGAACCACAGCAGTACCAGCAGTATAGAAAAAGTTTGACAACTCTGACCCCTTGTGGTGATTTCTGTGATTTCACAGACATGAAGTTTAAACAAATCTCATTTGAATTGGGCAGTAACCACAGTGTACTGTAATAAACCACATCATTTCTTTAAACCAGACTCTTACATCTGAACACCACTAAAGCTTCACTTGTACTGAAGCCTGAACGTTTAATTTGTTACTGAAGACAAATCAATCCAGAAGAAAAAAGATTTTTATTAACAGCCTAAAGAACATGAACACAAGGTGAAGGGTGTCACCCTGTCAATCAACTGCTAACCAAACTAAAGCACATATAGAAAAACTATGAAACTGTCCATCATTAAACGCATCTGAATACAAGAATTGCTAACAATTGTTTTGATAAGAAAATACACATTAATTCTGCCACACAGCAAATGAAACTCAAAAGAAAAATGGAAATCTTAACACTGAGGAATAAAACCATTTAAAGCTGGTTTGTACTACTGAATAAATTCATAATTCACAGAAGGTTGTTTGGAATGTTAATGTGAAAAACAGTTTGCAGAAAGTTTTAAAAAAGCTGCCATTATCCCTCATGTTGCTGAAAACCTTCTTGTTGCTGTAGCCGTACGCATAAAACTTTGATATGAACTAATGCAAATAACATGAAATGTTATTCGTTCTTGCGTGTCTTAACATCAGGTTGTCAAACCCGCAGCACAGACGCTGGTTTGAGATCTGCAGAAAAGTGGAAGATTATCAGTCTGTTCCAAAACTGCTGTTTGATTCAGAAGACTTCTAATACATCCAGCTGTCAGATAAACCACTTACAAGTTTTTCCTTTTTTTAAGCTTGAAAGAGACAAACAATAAAAACATTGTACAGGAAGAGCTGTTATTTTTTATAATTTTTAAAATTTTCCGTCATATACTGCAGAAAAATAACAGCATAAAGGTTTGGAACAGCATGGAGGGATGTGAACGGCAGAATTTCTGTGTAAACTACTTCAATTTCAAGCAGTGCAGAGGAAATCTACAGAACAGAAGTCTCTGCTAGTTAACAGACTCCATGATGCTTCAGTTCAACCGCAAAGTCTGAAGCTTTGTGTGATATCTGCATCAGAACATGTCAAACTGAGCAGATGATGAGTGTTGTTCTTCCCAATGGTTTGTCAGGCACATATTCCTGAATCACGGATGTTCCAGGTGCGAGTGGAGAACCACCGTCTCATCTCATCCAAGCTCCTCTGTTCATTCCTGCAACAGGTGGCATGGCGTGGGGAGGCAGGGGCACTTGAGGTTGCCCGGGGGGCACTGGGGG
>JAZGTK010021939.1:0-10433 GCA_036877625.1 Ambastaia sidthimunki
CACACCAAAAGCTGAAGAGTCACTTACAAAGTTACAGAAACAAAGAGGAACACAAACATGACTGAGTAACACATAAATACAGGAATGCAAACAAACAACATCCACAACACGGTACAGATTACAGACTGAGAGCTGTAGAAGCTGTGTGGAGGTTCTCCTCACCTTTGAGCAGGCCAGACCACCAGAACCCCCTCCAATCACGATGAGATCATAGTCGTACACCTCGCTCCCCTCACCCAGCAGCTGCTGCAGGACGCCATCTTTCTGTGCCTGTTACCATGACAACCAGCCCATCATTAGCAACAGCACAAAAACGACACAGATGAGAGTGACTGTGAAGAGGTGCTTGTGTTATTCTGCTCTATCACCTGAGAAAAGCAGCACATGTTTGTAAGACACTAAATCAGGACAGAATTATAATGTCTGGGTGACATAACTCATTCTCTAGCATAATTACACATACTACTTTTAAGCATGTTTGCATCTGCGCTGAAACACACAAATTCTGATGTATTTTGTTAATACATTTTTTCCGACAACACCTGTCCAGTTAATAGCACCTATCCTACCACTAACACTTCTTTCTCTCCATATAAAAAAGGGGGGAAACAATTGCAGGCAGACTGGCACGATGCTTCCAGACTGTTGCCTTCTGATCGTTGATTTACTGTTTCTATTGTTCTTTCATTTGTAAGTCGCTTTGGATAAAAGTGTCTGCTAAATGCCTAAATTTAATTGTTAATGAGAAGTCATACCCGAAACATGATCTGCATTTAACCCATCACTGGTGATGAGTGTATACACACACACACGCGCACACGCGCGCACACGCGCGCACACACGCGCGCATTTGGGGGTTTGGTGTGTTGCTCAAGGGCACTTCAGTTGCTACCTGCCGGCACTGGAATCGAACCAGCAACCTACTGATTACAAGCCCGACTCACTAACCAGTAGACCACAACTTCATTTTTCAGTGAGTCTGCATACTGAACTCATACTGAAGAATGATGTAACACAACCAGTTTATAACTTCATTTATTAAGTTAGGTTTGTAAACAGGTTAAAGAGACAGATCTGTACCTTCATGGTGCTGTCACAGCCTCCAATGTGTTTCTTGTTGATGAAGACGCTGGGGACGGTTTTCTGCCCCGTCATCTCGTGGAGAAGATCCTGGTAGTTTGAGCCGTCCTATGAAACACAGATCAGACCTGATCAATCCCCCTCTGCTGCTCGTATTACACACCCACACGGGCTGATGTCCCACATACACAATCTAATGAGGTCCGGCTCCAACTCGCAGGCCAGCTGCTCAAACTCTGTCTGGCTCAGACAGTACACAGACAGAACTAAACAATCAGCTTCACAGGGCTGGACAACATCACATATATTCAACACATCACAATGATTCTAACTGTGATACACTTTTAAAAATATGTACACACACACACACACACACACACGAGCTGACTAATTTGACAGTCATTTAAACTGAAAGCTTTTTCAACAGACTAGTCGACTAGTATAAAGTTAAAAAAACCCAGAAAACACTCAGAAATGTGTGTAAATATATTTGATCAATTTGAAATACTATGATTGTAATACTTAATATGAAAAAACACTAAATCTATGAATCACACAGCCAAATCACATAATAAATGCCGGTTTAACATTTAGGCTGTTGTAAAAAGACAGAAGTACACTTAATGTTTGATTAAACATTTATTAACACCAGCTGGATCAATGCACCCAAAATATAATCAAACAGCCCTTTATTAACATTTGTGTGCAACACCTCAACAATAATTAAGAGGCGAGAGGTTTTCTGTTAACAACATTAGTCAATGAACAACAAAATCAGCTTTTGAAAACTTCACATACGTTACATACACTTACATGTAACTCTGACACTTTCTTTCAAATCAAAACACTGTCATTCTTCTGTGACCACCACAGAAAGCGTGCGAGATCTGAGGTAAAAACATCATTTCCGCTCCCAACACACTTCACTTTATTATGTTTACAAACATTTCATTTTGCGCTCTCTCTGGGAAGTGAGCGCAGAATGAGCGTAACTGCAGCTGGGAAGTGAGCGCAGAATGAGCGTAACTGCAGCTGGGAAGTGAGTGCAGAATGAGCGTAACTGCAGCTGGGAAGTGAGCGCAGAATGAGCGTAACTGCAGCTGGGAAGTGAGCGCAGAATGAGCGTAACTGCAGCTGGGAAGTGAGCGCAGAATGAGAGTAACTGCAGCTGTCTTCAGTAACGCTGCAGTGACTCATGCCACAGCTAACAGCCTGCTTTACTGCTTTAAACATTAACTTCAGCACAACGCTCAGAGAACACTGAACAACTCTTTCAGCTCCACCATAACCTCTGACATGAACATGATAGAACCTCAAGCAACACATTCCCTGAGTACATACCGCAAACAGAGCCCAGCATAATCTAACATCTGTAACCTCACACATCAGGAAAAACCTCATCTAAAAAGATGGAATCAGGCAAACCACTGTACTGCATATTCACAAGAAACATTCAGAGGAAAACACACACAAAATGAAAGTGACAAGTATTTGTCAGTTATGGTTACCCAAAACCAAAATGTGACCTCTGCATTTAACCCATCACTGGTGAGGAGTGAACACACACTGCAGTCATGAACACACACACACACACTGGAGCAGTGGGCAGCTATCACTGTAGAGCTCGGGGAGCAATCGGGGGTTTGGTGTCTTGTTCAGGGGCACTTCAGTTGCTACCTGCTGGCGCTGAAATCAACAATATCTGATGAAACCAAATAATTTTTCAAACTCGTTTTTGGTGAAAAGTAGCATAAAACCTAAAATAAACCTAAAAACTTCTCTTATGCATAATGTGGTCAATTATATAATATAATAACAACAGCGATTGAAACTGTATCTGTTGCACTTTTCTGGAGTTCTTGATGTCTTGTGAAGAATGAGAGTTTAATATGCAGCTGACAGTGAGTCTTACCCATCAGGTCCAGTTCTATGGCCATACACTTCACATTCAGTTCCTTAAAGAGTTCCTTCACCTGTAATGACACAAAACAGCACAAAAGTAGAATGTGAAAGTGTCAAGAGATTTTACAATGTTATTGTCAGTTTAATAGTTTGCTTGTTTATAATAGTGGAAAGAATTTTGTTCCCTTTCAGCACTTTACTAAGCCTTCACACACACACACACACACACACACACACAGACAGACAGACAGACAGACAGACACAGACAGACACAGACACACTTGTCAGGCTATTTGAAAGGAAATGTACACACGCGTTTGTTTCACTGTATGTGGATCTCTTAGATGTCTATGTGTCCTCTCAACCACTCCACCATAAACCTTCAGGAAACGTTCAGCGTCAGGTTCGGGTGCTGGACTCACCTTCGCGCAGTACGGACAGCAGCTCTTACTGAACACCAGCACGTGACTGGACTCGATCAGATCTCTGATCCGCGATCGGATCTGCTCGCGACCCGCGTCGCTCTCCACGGGCGGCATGACAATCAATACAGATCAATAACAGACTCAATGATCGATCTCAACACAAACTCATGATCTGACGTGAAAAACTGACGCGACGCGTGTAAAGTACAGTGCGCGTCTCTCTCGCGCCGCCGGTGACTGAGGCGGGCGCTCCTCTTACGTAAGACCCCGCCGGCGTGACCTGCGCGCGCCTGAGCGAAAATCCAGATTAAACTTGTAAAAATAATGAATGTGGAGCTTGTTGTGCAGATTTCTTTGATTTGATGGTAAACTGTTATGCCATTTCTGTAAATCTCTAGTTATGCATCGATAGACTTAATCATTTATTGGAAGATTTTAATTCTATTAAGGGTATTATTATTATTAATACACACATAAAAATAATCAAGAAAGCTAAACAGCCGGGCGATTTTCTGGACGCCTAAATTTGTTTTCTATGAACAACAGCGTCACCTATTGTCTAAAAAAATACTAACCTGTTTTGCTTATAGATATCATCATGGGTCTAATTAACAACGGCGGTGCATAAAACAATGGCTAATGGTTAGAGACAGACTTGTAATTCAGAGGTCTCGGGTTTGATTCCCACTGCCGGCAGGGAACGACCGATGTGCCCTTGAGCAGGGCAGCTGTCAGCCAGTTGCCGGCCACTGCTCCACATGTATGTGTTTAATGCACATTTCAGAACAAGTTTTGGTAGTACGATCCCTGACAATACATCGCTTTCATATTGTATTTCTGTTGTAACATGCCATGGCCACTAGAGGTCAACAGAACTCCAAACATTAATATTAAACTATGAACACAAGAATTCAAACTAACACTGTGTGCATCTTGCAAATGTTGGGGAACAATAAAGAAGGCTGGGTGTGCTGAGGATGCCGCCATTGAGCCTAAGAGAACCGCCAGCAAGCCCAAGAGCACCACCAGAGCCTCCACAGCCCATGTGATATCCTGAGCCTCCATTGCCCCTGGCTGGCCCCAAACCAGAGCCCACTCTGCCCTGGCCAGTACTGAGTTACCTTGTACAATTTTTAACCTTAACCTAATTATAATTTTATAATTACAATTAGGTTAATTGGGCTAAACTCTAAAAGCCCCTTAAAGGGGGGTCAGAAAGTGAGGACCGACCAAAATGTCTCATTCTGATGGTCTAACAGATCACACTGGTCCTCAGTTTCTTGACATATGGCAGAACACAGTTTTACCACAGTCACCACCCTGATATACTAACCTACACAAAAATTGTTTGGAATTGAAAAAATCTTTTTTTGAGGAGGGTCATAGTAAGACCAGAAAAAACAGTTTGCCTTCATTTGTGTTTGAATGTGTGAGTGAACGGAGATTGATTTGAATGTTAATGTGGAGGTTGTGTGGAAACTGTCTCAGACATCAGTCGTCATGCTCAACTGGAGACCGACAGCCTGTGGTTGGGCAGCACTTAAATCACTCAGGAGGAAACAGAGTAAAACAGCACACATGAGTTCTTACACACTGTCAGATCATCACACATTACACTGTTCACGCTAATGTGAGTCTGTACTCTCCTAAAACACACACACACACATGTTAATCACTCTCACACACTGTCTTGCTCTCTGCAGAACACTGGTAGTATTTCTTCAGTATATAGTATGCATGCTATACTACATGATTACATGATGGGCAGAATTACCATGAAATTTGCTCAAATCTGACACTGGAGCAAACTGTGTGAGAAACCATATTCCACAATGCAACGCGCTCAACTTTATGCTTCATTTGCAACATACACATCCTCCTCGTTGTTTTTTCAGACCGAGGGGTCAAAGTTTGGCTGGTTCACTCCTGGTGGTACGTTATAACTACACATAATAGACCAGAAAGCATCTTTCTACTTTGATGCACATTAAAAGGTACTTGTGTATTCTGATTAAATATATATATATATATATTGCAAACCCCAAAAATTTCATTATATTATATTCAACATTTGTTTCACCATTGGTGGATTGGAAATCCACATTGGTTTCACCATTGGTGGATTTGAACGGACTCTGTCATTAGCAGTCATTTGTGAAAGACAACAGTGATATCATGACATCATTCTTTTGCATCTCCTGAGTGATCAAACACATGTATTTACAGCTCAGATGATACAAAACACCAAACAACTGCACCAGCCCAGCAACTGTCATTGAGTTACTACAGCTACTAAACCTTACATTCACATTCATTCATTTATCCAAAGCAACTTACAGTGAATTCAAGGTACACATTTTCTTCAGTACTTGTGTTCCTGGGATCGAACCCACAACCTTTGTGCTGCTAACGCAATGCTGTACCAGTTGAGCTACAGGAGCACTACAGGTTGTAAACCGGGTTACAAACCTTCTTACATTAAACTGTCAAATTAAACTTAAAATGCAAAACAAGATGAAAGCTGGACACCTGAAACAAACGTGCAATGTAATGAGATCATGTGATAACAATGCAGCTGTTTCTGATGTTTATCATTGCATGAAGTTTATGAGTTACTGTAGTTGTGTATTGATGAAGACACTGTGCACACATCACAGCACATATAAAGCTGCTGCTGAACACAGTCAATGGCTGCTGGATTAGCGGGTGTTTGTGAAACAGTCATTTTATGGGGTTGCATGTTTTCTTATGGATCATTGCACATATGAGGACCGAAAAGAAATAAAGATTTTTGATTGGTTAACCTTCACCCTCTCTTCATGGGTCTGTTYGTCTCATTACACACTATTACTGACGCCTGACAGAATGACCTGCTGCAGGAGTCAATAAGAGACGCCCGTAAAATCCACCTGCAGTTTATATTCAGAATGATGAGATGAGAACTGACGCTGCAGTCTTTAAACAACATACACAATGTTCTGAACTTTTGCTACAGAATTGCTATCAGCTGCTAATATGTTTTTGATGGAAGTTATAGGAGAATATTATGTGATATGGAGTTGCTGAGCAGTTTCTAATGTGTTTCTAGGGGTTGCTAGGCAGTTGCTATGCTATTCTGGGTGCTTGTCAGTTCATTTATGGGTGATGGTCAGGCACCAGAAGAAGATCAGGTAGCCATAAAAAAACATTATGAATCTCTTTATGTATTATTTTTGGGGTGTCATCTGTGGCTGGCACATGGTTGCCAGGCAACCTGTTATTGTGAACGTGGTTCCTCTCAGCGATCAGGACCTGCTGTGGAGGTTCTCAGAACACTTTCTCATTAACAAGAAACATTCCATCATATTTCCTGTCATCCGCTTTATTTGTGAGTGACTGACCCCCTCTGCTGCTCCTCTGCTCTGACACAGATTTATGCAAATTTAGAAGCGCCATGAAAGAAATTCAGCGTCCAAACTGCCCATGACGTTTCATACCTCACAGACACTTTGCTAAGGCACACATCACCATTTCTGCAGAATTACATTCATTTAAAAACTTTAAATATGAGCAATAACAATACTAATTTGTGCCTTTGTCTTGCATAGCAAGACCTTGTTAATTAGAATAATGTCTGGTCTGTATTTTTACTTATTCTTGTTAAGAACTGCCAGCATAGACAAGCAGAGATTGTATAAACAATATGTAAAACAACCAAACAGTTTGTTTAAGGTGTGGTGGGATAATGATGTGCAGCACTCAGGTTCTGCACTGGATGAAAGCAGAAAATGTGTCCCACACACCAGCCCTGCCAACAGTGAAAACGTCTTTATTTCACAGACACCACACAAACACTTTAAACAAAACTATCTTGTTTGCCCTCAAACCCTGTACAGCAGCCTATCAGATTAGAGTCTGGCAGATGGAGAAAGTGTTTCAATGCTACTGTGTGAGATATCAGAGTCATTGCACAGAATAAATGTGTAGCAGCTTTCCATATGTGTAGTTTAGTAAAGAAAACATGTCAAGATAGAAGTGACCTTTAGTCTGATAATTAACCAAACTCAACATGAAACGATGCTCATGACTCTTTTAACTTCTATAACGTGATTCAGTAATTCAGAAATGACATTTTCAAGAAGAAAAATAATGCCGGACTATGATGTTATCCATCTGGAACATACAAAATGATGAAATGTGTCAGATCGGGGTTAAAATATTTACTTATATGAATATGAATTGATTTCACTCTTACACAAGATGAAGAGATTTATTTCGTCATAAGCGACAAGTCTATGTATGTGGTTTGCGTATCTAACAGTAGGCGGCGCTGTTGGCTCTGTGAGTATGTAACTCTACAGACACATGAGGATCAAATCAGTGGAACGCTCAATAAAACAGAACAAAAACTTTGTGGATCTTGTGTCATAAAGAAAGTCAAACAAAGAGTTTTAAGGTAATATTTGCCTTCAAAATTGTCTTTTTAAATAAGTGAACAACCTGTTTAACCCTAAAGAGTCAGAGATGCAGTTTAGTTAAATCAAAATTAAATCATGACTTTTGTGGCGCAACAAATCAACTAAGATCATAAAAATAAAATGAGAACTCCTTTAAGAAACAATGGAAACCCATTTCTGACTCACAATAATCATGTTTTGTGTTAAACACAGTTAGAGAGAAATGCTTTTATTGTTGTTAATTATGTTGGCTTGACAACATTCTGTTTGATTTAAACTTAGTATTAGTGGTGCTTGTGAAGCAAAGAATCACTATTACTCTCTTACATGTTCTTTATCTGGAGAAAATCTCTGTCTGTCTATTTCAAGTTTTAAACTACTACAATCTTAATCAAACAATAAACAAGACTTTCTCAAGCCAACATAAAGTTTGTTCACAAACTTCTGTAGTTGAAACCGTTGTGATCAGTAATTGACACATATCTGCAAATTAAAACATCTTTCTATGTGATATACATCTAAAATAAAGATGTATATCTAAAGTCAAACTAAAGTCAGTGTTCTCATTTATATCTGGACATGATGTGTTTCACCTCTGAGAAGAGTCAGCTTTGTTTTCATTGTATAATTTAAAGTATGAAAAATGTTTCATGAACAAATGACTATTTCTCAGTTGAAGACAAAAACTCAGAATATTGCTGCAGAGTGTTAGAAGATCTTTAAACGCAAGTTGTTGATGCAGCTGTCAGACGTCAACAGATGTTTGTGTGTGAGGACGAGTCAAGGAACAAAAGCCACAGACGTTCTTTTTGTTTGGGATAAAGAGACTTTTTAGAGGAAATGTGCATTTTTTTAAGTTTTTCAAATGAATTAAACATTCACAGTCAATTCAAGCAAAAAGCTGAAGTGCAATGACAGTTTTAAACACCCACAACAAGATTCATCTTGAACAGAAATGAGAAGAGAGAGCTATCAGCAGGAGACAGATGACAGCTCATTTTCCCTCAGGTCGACCTGCTATATTGTCTTCTTGTTTTATATGCCACTGACTGCTTGTATGAAAACAGTTGTTTTACCTTAGTTTTATTGAACACCTGCTGTTTCACAGTTTTTTAAATGGCCTGTATTTACCCGCAGATACAAAGTTTTCTAAATGACTCTCTTCAGAAGTCAGATTCAACCCTCGCCGACCCTCCAAAATAAACATTCACCTCCTGAAAACAAGACAAATCCCTCGACACTTGATTCACTGTGACATCACACTGCTGTGCTGTAGTCCGGTCTGAACGACTGAACTGTCATATGAAATCAGCTGTTATGAAATGTATGATGCATTTTGGAGGTTGCCAGACAAGTTCACATTGAATTTTATGGTATGGAAAAGAGTGTCCAGTAGATTTCTTGTTATTTCTTTTGTGTTTGATGACAGAAAGTCAAACAGGTTTGGAACGACATGAGAGTGAGTAAACAGACATCATTTTCATTTTTTGAAAAACTGTGCCTTCAAGAATGACTGTAGCATCATATACTGGGTAAATGAACATGTTGCTGTTATGTTGTGCACATGCACAAAAACCCACATACTCATTTCTAAAGCTGAGCATATGTGTCAGAGATACTAAACTATCCGCAGACAGGTGGAATAGTTTTGGAATATCTTGTTATGCAGATATGAGGTTGTCTTATACAGCTGAAATACAAAAGACAATTTGTATTTTTTTTACATTCAGTGCATATTGACATATTGTGCATTGAAAGGAGGCTGTTTGGGCAGCTGGAATCTTTGTTTTGTTTGCACATCATCTCTAATGAATATTCAGATGTTTCGTCACCTCTGAGCTATTTTGACAGGAATCCACACTGTGGGAATGAGCTGATGACTAACTCACACAACTGAACCGATTCTTTATATTTCAGTGGCTTCACTTGAACAACTGTATTTTTATTATGAGAAACAGGAAAGTTTGTGTTTCTCTCTACTGAAGCAGTGAAGCCACGAGACCAGAGGCCTTTGTAAAAACCAGTTTGGTCTAGTGCCTTCAGATGGCTATGGATAATACTGTTACAAGAGATTCCATTTATTTATGCGAATCAGTTTCAGTCCTCGCTCTACAGAATCAGACACTGTAGGGCCCCAATGTCACTGAGACCCATTGAGAGTGTGACTAAATAGTGTTTACTGCTGTGAATGAGACCAGAAGACCAGGACACCAGAAGAGAAGCCATACAGTATGTTCATTCTCATACATCTCAACCCTGCATGCAGAAGAGCATGATCTTTACTCAAGCAGGTGTTTATTTAGCCAATCACAATTGTCACAAATACCATGTGACATTACTCAGGAGGAGCGAGAAAATGATGAGGCTGACTGGCTCATCACAGCCGATAAATAAACCAATGATTACTAAACCAGACAGCAGGACACAAATGTCCAAACCCTCTGCACACTCACAAGATGTCAGAGACTGTTTATACACACGTTTTGCTTGTCCATATTTAATCTGATAACAGTTTCCAAACATACTATTTAATGTACCTTAAACGTGTACATAAGAGTGTTGTTTGAAACATCACAAGAGTAAATAAATA
>JAZGTK010021940.1:0-10432 GCA_036877625.1 Ambastaia sidthimunki
ACAGAGACAAATAGAGAGAAACTGATGACAGATTTGGTCCCCCTGTGGCTCTAAACTGTCTCCTTCCAGCCAGCCATCTGGCTCTCTCTCCTCAGGCAGCTCCAGCCATTTCAGCCGAGAGAAATATATGAGAAGAGCCACATATGGGAACGAGAGGAAGAACTTATTAAAGTCAATATTAGAGTCCGGTCACTGTGTGTTGTGTAAATAACTCAGTGTAAACCCACTAGACTTTGTATTGTATTGGGAAATGTGTACTGCTGTCACGGCTTAAATTAAACCGAGCTAAAATCAAACACAGGCTTGTGAACGTGACGCACTTTTAGGGGTTGAGGAGTAAGCCATCGAACATGCTAAAAACAGGTACAAAGCGACACAATATGCTTGAGGATGCAAATTGCCCCTGAATCCACAATTAGTTTCAAATATTTATTGTCAATATTCAAATGTTAAACAATTCCTGACTTCCAAAAGGCCACATATTGTACAAAATATAAATTAACCATCTTTCAAAATGAAATCCTACCTCATTCAAATGTCCCACCTCACTAAAATACCCTCATTGATTGGAATAGATGTGTTTTGAGACACGCTACACATTTAAGCTAGCAATCAGTTGTTCCAGCTGGATTTAGGTGGTTGGCAAGCTGGAATACCAGCTGCTAGAGACCTGGCTGAGCTGGAACATCATCTTTGACCACCAACAAACCAAGCATTATGTTCTAACTAACTTCAAGCATCTTTAATATTCCTTTAAGCTGGTATGAGTTGTCTTATTGCAGCTTGGAACCATCCCAATTGACAGTTCAGCTGGTACAGCATTTAAACCATTTTTTTCACCATTAAACTTACACAATGTAACCACAACAGGCATAATAATAAAAAGATGATTCCCTCACCCTCAAATAGCTAAAAAAATTGTATGATTTACTACTAATTTGGACTACTAATTTTACCATACAATATTAAATAATAGTGAATGGCTATAAAGAAGTATTAAGTAAAGAAACCTCAGTATTGACGCAGGTTTAGCACTAAACGGTACATTTGAACTATACACTTTATCTCACATTAAGTTTTACAAAAGCTTGTCTATGCCACTCTAACTATAAGCATTTGTCACTATAGTTGCTACATAACATTAGTCTTGTAGTTAGAACCAAAAAGCCCTTTTAAAATGACAGATATGACAGATATAAGGATGAGCTGAAGTGACGTTGAAACATGTTTTAAGAAAGTGTCTCTGATTCTCTGAAGTGTCTCTAGTTCCCCGATCACACTCAGACTTTGACAAATCACGTAGCACAAACTATGCATCTTAAAATAGCATCAGATGGATTTTAGTCCATCAATATTTCTCAGAATGGACAAGAACACAGTGGAAAGGAACGAGCTACGGAATACAGGTTCCAGCACATAACCTTTAAATATAATTACTGAACAGCACCAAAGCAAACACAAACAGATATTTTATCAGGTTCAACATGACAGAAACGCTTGGCAAAGATGAGATAAATTGGACATATGAATTCATCTTCTCTTTCTCAGAGAGTCTGAACTTTAGAATGTGAGAAACTAACAAACAGACCGATATCCACTTCACATTTGGCACACTGACAGTTACACTTACTAATCCCATTTCATTATCTACAGTAAACAGTTCTAGGTTGTCATGACTACAGGTTATTTTGTCTCTTTCATGTCAGCATATTTTAAAAAAGGTAAACCGTGAGTCACGGATAAAAGTTGCGATGGAAACTCTTAACTTGAGCTTTTACACAGCTAAAGATACAATGCTTCAAAAGTCTGAGTCATGATTCCAACTGTGGTTCAAAAACACATTGCAATAAATGTTTTCGCCTCCTCTCACCATCACTTAAATGACCATAATGTGTAACAGTGTTGAATAATTACTAAAGCCAGAGAACCCAATGCACAGGAGAAACTGGGTCTTGTTTATGCATGAGATGCAACTCCACTGGATAAAACTCAATGTATCTTATCAGAATATATAACATGAGCACAACACATTTAGAGACGAATGCCAGAGCAATTACCAACACAGTCAAAATAAAGAATTTTGTAGCTTTTAGTTGCCTTTAAGCTCTGAGGCATCTAAATGATAGTTTTAGCATTGACAGTTTCCTTTAAGCAGAATTACATTTAACATTTACAGTCATTTTTCTGTTTGAACAAAATCATAAATATTGAACAATGCTCAAGTTTCACTGCAGAAGTTTATCGTCCAATCAAATGCTCTCTGAAATAAATAGTCCCCCCGCTAATACTGCCTGCAGCCAATTAGCAAGTATCAAAGCATGGTTCTGTGATGTAATTAAAGGCTATTGACTGCTTTAATGCCATTTGATACGGCCCACCCAAACCTCAGTTTTAAAGAAAAGTTTGTTGGTGTAGGATTTCTAAACTATGGGACAAATAATCGAAAATAAGAAACAAATACTATAAAAGTGCAGTATGGCCAAACAAATTGAATTATTCCTGTCTTTTTATCTGATTTTAACATAACAATAGAAAGAAAGTCCATAGGACATCATGACTAGGACAACCACGTTGTTAAACTATCGTGTTTTTTGCTGACATTACACATTCTAACTGATAAGATGCTGCACACTAAAGCAACACTGTCTTAAGTTTGCTTATGTTTTATGACACAGCTGCTGCTCCATTAACAAGGCAGGGGGTAAACAAGACTTGTTCCATTTGACTACACATCAATGCCCCAGCGTGTAAGCAAACCAAGGGCCTCGCATGTGGTATCCGAGCAACGAACTGTTCAACAGAAAGAAACTTTACCAAGGGAAGGCAGATCAGCTTTGAGCTGAGGTCTGTCCCCTGAACAAGAAAGGGAGGGGAGGCAAACTTCTTTGACAGCTCCTGCAGGACTCTGGAACATAGTGAGTAACAGGGTTGACAAACACTTCTACACAAGATCTGTTTTTATATCAAGGCCATAAACTGGTGTTTAGTCGTACATTCAAACTGCAAAATTATATTACAAGAAATGTTAGAACCACATTTGCCTTAAATGACAGCAAACCACATTTTTAGCCAACTTAAACTTCTGTTCCTCACACAACACTATCGTGTGAATTTAGACATTATAGACAAGACTTGTGAGCCATTTGGATTACTTTAATGATGCTGTTTTATCCTTTTTGGGGCTTGATAGGCTCTGGTCACTATATGCTTTTGTTGTATGGAAAACAGCAGTGTGAACATTCTTCAAAATGTTACCCTTTGTGTTCTACAGAAGAAAGAAGGTCTTGCAGGTTTGAAATAGGTGATTTTTAGGAGAAATATATCAATAAATCGTTTCTGCAACTCAACTGGAAATGCATGCTCCTAGCATCACCAAGGTCATGGGTTCGATTCCCAGTGAACACACAACTGATAAAATGTATACCTTGACTACACTGCAAGCGTCTGCTAAATGTTGTTTCTATAGGATGAATATTACATAAAAATATGTTTGTTGGAGAAAAGAAACAAGCCTGTCAAGTTGGGCCTGCTGAACCTGCATGTGGCACCTGTTGTTTCTCATGGGAACCTTCTCTTCTTTATTTTACACCTCCACTGCACATCTAATGTCCCGCCAGCACACGCCCGCAGATTCTCTTGGGCTGGATGTATTCTTGTGCATTTACTGAGTGTTTTGGAAATCTATCTTCAAGTCCCAGCAAGGTTGCAAATTCAGCCTTTCTTACAGAGTCTTTAAATATGCAATTTATAGTCAGTCATGCTAGCTTTGATAATCAAAACAGTAAAGGTAGCCGTAACAGACAGATTGTTACCAATAATGGAGTTCTTGCTTAATTAATGAGACATGAATTTAACATAAATAACATTATAAAATTTTAATGCAGTTTTTTTCTTATTTCCAGGTTAAACACAGAGGACAATGAAATTCAAACCAACAGGCGTCCTTCCTTACAAAATCACTAAGGGATTCTGAAGAAAATCAGAGTGCTGTCTGCCTTTGCAAAACCAGCCACCACAGTGTTTGTGTCTTCTAGGTGGTTGCTAGGGTGTTGATATATGGTTGTTTACTGGTCCAGATCAGAACCCACCCAGTCTCTATAACATTCTGGTCTATAAAAATGGCCTGGGTCTATCCTTCAATGTAGGTTTATGGGATTATTTACCCATTTTATCGTCCACTAGACATCACTAAAACCAACTGCTTAGAAATGTAATAGCTACTTTTCATGAACAAAATATTATCTAAAATAAAATTAAGCATGAAAGTAGTTCATTTTAAGCACATCAAATGTCTGAACTAACCACCATCCTCTTACCCTCCTCAAACCAGTACTCAACAGTAATCAAAAAGCATGCAGTGGCTTAGGATAAATTTAGGCCAAAAATTCTCAACCCTGTTACTTCCATCTTTCAGACTGAACAGGGTTCTACAGTTCTTCACAGCTAACCACAGAAATACATATTTTTCTTCAAACTCCAGTTTAGACAGACAGAAAGGAGGAGTTTTCCTCCTGAATTTCATCCACATAGAGGAATGTCAACAAAACAAGTTTGAGAAAAGGACAAGAGGCAAAAATAAGCCTGTCTGCTTTAGTTAAACATCAAGCATGACTTTTCCAAGCAAGACTTAGCCAGAGTATTAGCTGAGGCAAACAGAGAAAGAGAGAGAGAGATAGAGAGAGAGAGAGCACATGAGCTAGTCGTGACTCCTCGTGGCACCATCTGACTTTGTGGCTGAATTTATAAACGTCCTTAAACACATTACAATGCCAGAACACACACAACATTCATACAATACAATGAAAATACAACTAAAACAAATGAAACTATACAGTACAGTTATATCATAAAAACAATACTTTAGGGAAGCATAAGAACAGACCACAACAGGAGGTTTTCGAAAGTAAAAACTGAAAGTATAAAACAATAGCATAATTCCAACTTCATTTTTGTGCCTTTACTACTTTATACTAGCTTACTAACTAAATTTAAAGTTAGTTACCAGTAAAAAGCTTTTCTAATGTTTAACTCGTTAGTTTCCAACTAATCTGCAATGCATCACTGTCTGAAAGATAATATCAGTAAAACCCCTTTTTTCTCTTTCATTTAAATACCTTCAGCATAAATCAAACATTGGGATTCACCTCTGAGCTGGCTGTAAATATTGAAAACAGGTTTATAATCTCTGTGGAGACAATAAATGAGAAAAATACTTCCAGACAAAAACATTATTGCACACCATAATGCACAATTAACACTGAAGAGTGTCTCATTTAAATATGCTGTACTGTCTACTGTACTCTTGTATATAAACCTGTAGCTGCAGAAAAGATCCATTCGAGAACAGGTTTGCTCTGTGCAAACATCAGAAATAACATCTACCGCTTTCAACCACGTCATCCCCCACAAAAGGCTGCTGTCACAGGCAGCAAGGCAACTGCCGCATCCCTTTATGTGGATCCGACCATCACAGCTTCCCTGGTTTGCTATAAATAGCTCACCATTCAAGTCTTCCCAAACAGCTGCCATGTACCCCGCTTTATACAGCATACACAGTAAGAGCCATAAAGCCAACCAATGCCTGAGGTCTCGCCTCTGAGTCTTTCACTGCTGTCGCTTAGAAATGGAGAGAAGTGATCAATTAAACAAGTGCCTCTGACATTTCTCACTGATTCACTGTCATTTGCGATGCCTCGCTTTGGCAGCCAATCAAAACGAAGCTTTGAAATGAGAACAGGACCACAGCATGAAACAAAACACTATGAGAAAACGGAGATCTTGTGGGCAAATTGTGCTTTGCTTGTGTGCAAAACGTTATTTTGCTCAGGAGATGAGGTAAAAGAGAACATGACAGAGAGGTTTGGAGGACACCACATTTGTTACAAACAATAAACAGGTCAGGATAACTTTATGTATTAGTATACAGTAGCTAGTTTCTCACATGTGTGATACTAAGAGAGTGGGAAGGGCCCTTCGCGTTTAGCAAGGAATGGAGTTGGTGGGGCCATTCCCCATAGACACAGTCCTGTATGCCAGTCCCTTCTTTTTGAGAGCTTATGTAAATGAGTCTGATGCCTGAAAAAAAATCCCTGGAAAAAAAATCTGTTTGTGGGCTTTCAGCTTAAGCAAAACACATTACTCCATGTCTGTAATATCTGATCATCGTGAGCCAGCAATGACATCACTAGGCCCAACAGGGATAAAAGGGTTTTCCCAGACAACAAAAATCACTGTGGCATTTAGCCATATATTCACATTAGCAAAGTGGCCCAATGCCTGGGCTTTCAAACCACCTCTGAAAGCAATATTGCTTATGATTCATCTTTATTGTCCATCTCACTCCTGTTCTGTCTAGCAAACTTGAATACCAAATATTCCGCCATAAAACTGACTACAAAGATAAACAGGCTGCACACATAAAGATCAGTCCATCTTCCATAATCTGTTTATTCATTCAAAGAGAGTGCTTGAGAGTTTCTGTTTGATCTTGCAAATTCTTGCAGTGTCACATAAAAAGGCATATTTTGCATACAGTCCAATAGAACAGCTTTGTATTTGCTCATTCCAACAGCATACAACAGCTGACAGCTGTTGCCTCTCTCTCCCCCTCTCCATCACCAACTCTCTCTCCATCTCTCTCTCTCTCCCTATCTCTCTCTCCCTCTATCTCTCTCTCTCCCTCTATCTCTCTCTCTCCCCCCTCTGCAGTTTTTAAACGATGACCATAAATGCCCTATATGCCCTATTTGTTTTCTTCAATGCTTCCCATATTTTTACAATACACCTGGGACAAAGCACATCTGTTCAAGAACGCCAAGACATGTTGATTTAGACACATGTCTTACACATGGAGCAAACTTTTTTAAACTTTTGCTGGACTGCAACTAAGCCTTACCATCTATTAATGAGACAGCAAGCAGAAATAAATCAAATGTTTTTAAAGCAACGGCCTGTTTCTTGTAAAAACTGACGGATCAGATCTAACAGCGAGGGCATACCGCAGATCCAATCGTACAGTCTGTAATGACTCACAATCAGCTTCCAAACCTTCCGGTTGCTAGGATACATCGCTACCACAGAGCTGTAGAGGCTGGAAATGAGACTGACAACATGTAATGTGGGAAGAATAGCTGACAAAATGTGATCAGTTTCCTTTTCATTTTAGCACATGAGTCATGGCACACAATGGTCCAAAAACCTCACACCTGAACGATGTTGGCAGCAGGCATATGGGAGAAGCTGAAAGATTTGGTTGTGTCTAAATAGGACAGAAAATTGCTTTAAGGTGGTCTGTTAGCATCACTTTTCATTTTATGTTTTCAGTGTGTGTGGAGCTGCAGTTATATGCACCTGCCATGATTATGAACAAAGTTCCTAAAACAACTCATCAACTATCAGCAGGGGTGACCGAGCAAGCAGCACTTGTGCATTCACCGATGTCTACTGCTCTAGAATCTCTAAACATTCACAGATACATGACACTTAATCAATAAGTGCAGCTTTGACTTTTCAGATGAACTTACCAGACATGTAAAGCTCTAGATAATTGTTTTTAGAAATAAACAAGTGCTTCAAAATACAAGGCTACAGATACAGCTTCCTAATTACAGAAGAAAATAATTAAGTTTCTTGTCATCTCCCTGTAGTTACAGCTGCCATTGATCAAGGGAGAACTCCGGTACATCCCTAAATCCCATCTGTACTCCGTGACCTTGATGAACAAGACGTGCATACACCTACATACAATGAGAAACAAGTTCATGAAAACCTGAGACATCAAAGCATCATCTGACTGCTCAAGTTTATGTTTAGCTTTCCAGATTCATTGTTTTAAGCCACTGTGGATGGCGTTCCTGTCAGCCATTGTGAAGTAATGTAGGACAGTCTTTCCTGTAATCACACCACATACTCAGACATGTCACTCCACACTTTGTGGCTAGTCCTTATTAGCATATTTACTCTGGAATAAATAAAGAAACGAAATGGACCAAAGACCTTATGTTTGTAAAAATCCTTTGATTACAATCTGATCTTTACCAACAAGGCCACACTAATATTACCTACCGATACTGTACTCATTGTATCTTATATCAACATCAGCTATATCTTGAGCACAGAAATCCCTTAGTATTGGGTCTTAATCCAAAATTCTTTTTTATTTTTTCCAAAATGTACAGTATGTGAGTCAGCTCACAGTCAGCTGAACTTTGCCAGGCAGCAGTACAGTACAAGTTCAAACAGTGACAAAAATCCAGGCCTGGCAAGTCATAGCAAAGAGTAAGAGCCACAATTATCTCCCTCTTACATAAGACGCCATATCTAGTTGATGAACTCATCAGCTCTGACTGTTAAATATATGGCTCTGTCTCCAAATGGCTGATTTCAATGACAGACCCTTTTAAGAACACGGCGCTGTACAGCCATTTCACAAAGTGCTCAAAGGCCACCACCACCAGCTAGATGCAGAACTTGGTACTCAAGGTGGGCGTTTTATGTCATTTCAGTCTGCTCAAGTACTCAACAGATAAATAAACCCAATACTCAGATACCAACTGCAAAAGTAATATTGTACTCAAATGCTAAATTCAGAATTCAATTTCTGAAATGCTTATGTATAAATCTTGAAAAAAAGCTAAACAGTTGTCAAGTCACATTATTATTGTTTTTGTGATGTTACTCATTTACTTAATCTTAGTACTTGGTTCATAAAGCTTCCATATCCCAGATGCATTAGCTACTAGTGTCACTGTGAAGACACACACAGTAAAACAAAGTCGCTTATTGTGCTTCAGCTGAACAGCTAGACAACCTTCCTTGAGCCATTACGCCGTCTGCATTTGGAAGGTTGACATGTCCAAACACGACCAAATGTGTCCAGTGGACACCAGGTAAATGTTGAGTTTGGATTCAAAGTTGGATTGCTTTCACAAGAAGTCAGACTTAATTATGACCATGATAAACTTCAACAACAATAACATTATGATTCAAAACTTTGATAAGAAGAACTCCACTAGAGGCAACCAGCCCCAGGAGAGCACCTATTTAGAGAGAGAGAAAGAGAGAAAATATCTCCTTTGGGAAATCAAGGCTGTGCCTTATGCTTCTGTGCTCACTGGGGCAAGAGACAAGAGATCTGTATGCTTCCTGATTACACGCCACTGTGGACACATATGCACTCAGTCTGCATTTCAACAGGTTGTGAGGGTAGATACCAATGGGACCCTGTGCTGGTGGAAGAATGAAAACTTTGATGAGATAACATGGGACTAGTGACACAGTAAAACTGCTTTGAGGACTGCAGTCTGTGGGAAACCTCCTTTAACTGGGAGCCATCAACCTTTGAAGGTCAGACACAACATTCAGACACTCAGAAAAGTGAATTTGTGAGAACAAGGCATTAGTCATCTTTACCAGACTAGCTGGGGCCAATCGTGTCTTTAGAAGCGTCATATAGTTGATCTCAACTATGTCTGTTTTTATTTGACTGCAATCTAAGACTCCTACATGCCACGTCCCATAAATGTCTTAACGTGTTATTTAAGGTGGATTATGTCGTTTCAGGCATCACCGATAGGAAATGCACAAAAAAAATCTGTTTATAAAGAGGTTTCCTGGACACTCCCATCATGTGCCACTGGTTTAACTCATGTTATTGGTTGAGCTAATGTTGCTAGCAATCTAAGCCCATTGCCCTAACACACACACGCCAGTGAGACAAGGGCTTTAGATATCTTACATGCAGCCAACTGGTACAGTAAGTGCACTCAGTGACAAGGTTATTTTAATCACCACAGTCTGAAATGTAACGCTGTCATGTTATGAAAAAACATTTTCTGGTATTAGGAAAAAAACTGGGACCAGTCTAACCCACATGTTATGTAATCACACACAGATCTATCTGGCTCTCCAACTGGCTGAAGCTCAGGAAGCTGTAATCCTGACAGCTCATTTCATGATGGGCTTGGGCTAAGTTATTGACTTCTGTCAAATTATAAGGATTTTTGGAATGGGATCTTCTCCAGACCTGCCAGGATTCTCATTTCAGAGTCATGCCAATAAGACAGCACACAACATCGCAGCTTTGGATGGAACCAAATAGATTACAGACCAAAAACCACCTTCTTTGCTTGGTTTTGCATCTCTGATTTAACCCTGTTGAATGCAGGTTAATGTTAAGAGAATTGCTAGCTTCAGTTTATCTGCTGTTTAGAGTCTCACACCCATCTATAAATATATTCAGCATTTTTAGTAACTGTTAAAAAGGTAGGCATATCAAAATGAAAGGGGAAATGTTCACATATAAGAGCGACATGGCCACATTTTGGCCACATTCCAGCAGCAACATCAGCAAAAGGTCAAAAAAGTTTTAAGGACGATATGTGTGTAGACTAAAGCCAAATGCTCTGGCATGGGTTCAGAGCGAGTGCAATGA
>JAZGTK010021941.1:0-10432 GCA_036877625.1 Ambastaia sidthimunki
TGAAGAGGATACTTTAGGGGCTTTCTCTATTTATCTATGAGGAGTATAAAGTGGAGTAAACCTGCTAAATGTGTTTATTAAAGTACATTAAAGACATTAAAGATCTGTGCTTGATGAGTGTTAAACATGGCCATTGGAATAGATCAGCACCTTGGACAGCTCTCAGTTTTTAAATTTGTGTGTGTGTGTGCGTGTGTGTGTGTGTGTGTGTGTGTGTGCGCACGCGCATGTATTCGCACGTGTTTATCTTGGAAATGAAGAAAGAGGTAAGGAACTAAAAGATTAAGTGATGGAGAACAAAAAGAGGCTGTGGCTATATTTGAATATACAGCAGGGAGTTTGGCTGTAATGAAAGATCCACTGAAGACAAGTTGATAAACCCAAGTGCAGTTTAATTAGATAACATTGACATGTACTTGACTAAACTTGACTAGAAATAACAGAACCCACCAACAGTAGGAACACAAATATAGACAAAGCTAGACAAAAACACAAAGCTAGTAAAGAGCAATGAAAACAATGGCCTAAATACACAAGGCAATCTAGGAGAACAAGGAACACCTGGAGACAATAAAGACAATTAAACAATAAGAATGTGACACATCATACAAGGGAACCAAAGGTAACAAGACACAAGAAGAAACTACAGGGACCAAAGGACAAGAACTACAAAACTAAACCTAAAACTAAAAGACATGACAACAAAACATGTCACAAAACCTTTACATTGTCACTGAATCCATCTCAGTTTTTCTGATTTTCTCAGTGTAATCTCACCACAGTGAGGTGCTATAATCATGTTCACTTCAGTACAATTTTCACACACTGAGACACCACATTCATATTTTTTCCATCTGTTCAGCTCGCCTTGGCTTGCAATTTCCACCAATCACCTTTATTTTGAGTTTTTGTTTAAATGACAGTTGTGGGTATGCAGAGAGATATTTTAGCTGAGTTTGAATAAAGAGTCAAATCTAATAAGTCTACGTTACCAAAATATGTGTTGGGCTTTTTGTAGATAATTTTGTTTTATTGGCTTAGGAAGGTCTGCTGTGCTCCAAAAACCACTGTGGCCTCAAATCCCTTGCTATATTATACTACAGAAGTGAAATGTAACCCTAATTGTTTTCTTTATCAGCATTTTTCTGTGAGCTATTGCTATTGCTGTGATAGACATTCCACAAAGCACAAAGAGAAAGACAAAGTTCTAGATTTTTGTTGTGTCAGAATTTTAGTTAGATAAATGCCAGAATCATCTTGTGTTTTTAATTTATTTCACTATGTGTGAAAGATGTTAACCTGATGCATATAATCAGACATGTTAAAAGAGCTTATTTGGAATATAAATTTACAAATAGATTTGTGTATAAATGATTGTGTTTATTGATTATTGTACATTACACCTTATTAACAGATAAGAAACTACCAGTATGTTAATTTAACGTGGTCACAGAGCTGTGACATTTAGTTGTGATTTTAAAAAGATTTTTCTTTGAGCGTTGTCTCTGTGGAAAATTATATTTTAAACGATTAATGTACGATCTTTATGTATCATTTCCAGTGGCAGTGAATAATATAGAAAATATTGAAAATATATTTAAAGGTCTACTTGTGATAAATTATGGGGCGCCAGCCAATGGGGGGGCACTTGCCCGATCAAGTCTATGGATAATCCGGCCCTGCTTGTATATGTATACTTGTAATACAAAGCAAGCCAGACATTTAGCTCGTATAATATTCTAGGACTCAGCAGGAAGAGACCGTCTTGGTTACCTGTTCCCTGATGGAGGGAACGAGATGCTGTGTCAATGACATGACAGTAAGGGTTCATCCTTGAGAACCTATCAGCTTTGATCTTTATATGAAAGGCCAGTAGAACATTGGCGAGTTGAATTTTCACGTCAATCTCCACCCTGTACATATGGGTATAAAGGGCATGAAGTGTGGCATAGAAGGGTTTAACCTCCTCATAGCCCTAAGGAACCTGATAACCAGGTCAGAGTTACATGATGGGCCAAAATGGCTACCATTAAACACCAGGATGATCAGACACCTGCATGATCAGACACCTGCATACAGCTGCATTTGCCATATCATGCCCTTCCTCTGAGAAAGAAGGTCCTTCATGAGTGGGGTTGGCCAAGGGGGAGCTGTCAGGAGCATTAACTGCCAATATGATGCAACCATAATGACTTTTCCCTGACATTGCACAGAATCTGTGCAATGAGGCTGATTGGGGTAAATGCAAACTTGAGCAGGTCTCACGGCCACCTGTGAACTAGGGCATCCATCCAGAGGTGAACTGCATTCAGGGAATGCCAAAGTGGACAATGGGAGGTGTCCCTATTGGCAAACAAGTCGTGTAACTTGTTGAAAAAATGCACAGGGATTTGATCATCTGCTGACTCTAGATGAGGAGGCAACAGGTGAATTGTGACACGCTGTGGTGCTGTCCAAATTAACACGTTTGCCCTGAATAAGTGTTTGAAACCTCTTCAGAGCAAGCAAAATCACAGGCAATTAAGGCTTTTGTGATGTCTATTTAAAATGTCATTTAAATATGCTATAAAAACATTGTAAGTAAAGTATTTTATCGTAACAAATGCCTGTTAGGGTTAGCATGTGGGTTAGGTATATCGTTTACATGTCGAAAAATAATAGAAGTCTATGGAATGGCCCCATTTAGATAAGTAATCGGCAAAAAATTCCTGTTTCTAGATACAGTTATGATACTAGTCTGGCTGTAGCAACTAAAACACACTTAAAATATGATTGTTGCTGAGTCTACTTCATCAAAAGCGTGTATGTGTTTCTCCGACTGTATGTGGTTTCAACTTATCTATTTACCAGCTCCTACAGGCCCAGAAATTATGTACAGCGACACAAAACTAAAATTCCAAACATTTATGTCCAAACCATGTTAAAAATGTAAAATATGCTATTGGTTCGGTATAGAGTGTAGAGATGAACTTTAAAGGCTGTGCAGTGAATAGAGCTTTTGTTGATGAGTCAGTCTTGTATCAGAATATGTTTGTTGGCATTTGTTTATCATGTATGACAAAGCAAGATTATGATGCTATTCTTGACCTGTTCCATTCATCTCCATATTGTCCTTGCTCTTTGTTATCAGTAAGTGCAAACTGATTCCTATCACAGTCTGGCACCTGTGTGAACAGAAAGGATATGTGACCTGTGTTTCCCTTAACCATGCTACAGCAAGCCATCAAAATAAAACTAGTATGATTCAATGTTTCCAAACTCCAAACTCACAACCATAACAACCCTTTTATTCAAAGCAATTTAAAAATATGAACCATCACTGATGGTTATGTCATGGTACTTTGACATGGTATTAATATGGTATTCCAAGATACTTGTAAATATTTGATTACAATGATTTCCAAGAAACAAGACAATACCATCGTGCCACATTTAGAAAACCATAGTATGTGTATGTTATTAATTTAAGGGAATAAAGGCTCAAATGTGAAGCTGGCTCAGGTACAGGTATACCTAAAAATTTTACCACTCAGATTAATAAATAGTCAAGTGTGTAGTTAGACCAAACATCAGTGTGTATTCTGATTCCTGCAATACTACTAGTTATAGTCCAGGTAAAGTAGAGGAAGAAAGATAATGGGTAAAAAGTTAAAAACATAACTAGGGTATCTGTACTTAGGCAAACAGACACAATCATACACATAAAAAAAACACAAGGTGAAAACAAAATATGATAAGTTGACATAAACAGCTCTTATCACACTTCCTGGTTATCTGATTGTTGTGCTGCTATCTGACTTTTCCTCTATATACAGCAGCTCTCACAATCTTTTCACCGTTTTTGTGACCTCCGCTTGCCATGATAAAAAAGAAAGAGAGAATGAATGAATACAAGATATAATCATTCAAGACCTGCATATTTTTCAGGGGAAGACTCAAACAAGTTACAAGCCACAACTGGACCCCATTATGTTTCATGGTTGATTTGGTGTCCTTGTTTGGAGATGACAAGGGTCACAGGGTGTAAACCTACACACATATGTGCTCGTCCAGACCACATTGGAGGACTGGTACACCCATGTGCACTCACCAGAATCAAATATTGTTGTCCCGTAGAAAAGAGAAACAGAGAAAAGTAAACAATAGAGGGAAGGCACTTGGTCACAGGGCAGAGCAGAATATAATAAGTAAAAGGGAAGGGAAGAGAGGTCAGTAGAGGTAAGGTCGAGATCAGGGCAGCAAAACAAACTTTTCTAAAAGCATCTAAGTGACGTGTTACAAAGATGGCAAAAGGTCATCGAAGACAGGAGAGGTCAAAGTTAGGAGAGTTACATAAATGCTTCTCCCCTCAGGCTTAGTGTTGTTTTAGCTGTGGACATCAAAAGGAAGCCCACATCAAATCAAATTAAATTTAAGGTTGACATATTACACTTTGTTTTCTGAGGTGTCAAAAAATGAGGGGGCCAAATATTTTGTAATATGACATAACTATTGACTTCGTATGATTATATTTTTACCTTACCTTAGTGAGGCAAAATTGTCTGAAATTTTACACAATCAAGTATGTTATTTTGGTGATTTCACCTTCCTTCAAAGTGTGCTGTAGAATTTGTGTAGTATTCAAAGATTCTTTTTGAATCTGTCTAAAAAAATGTCTTTTTGAAACATGCAAAGAGGACGAAAACACTTTCACAAAGTACAGCAAAACATACAGTACCTGTTGGCCAGCTCATGAGTATAAAGCCGTCTCAAATCTGTGCAATATATGTATTGTGTGCAATCACCATTTATGCATATAGTAGGTAACTGCTGTAGCCTCTGTAGTGAGTTATTAGTGAGCACTATTAAAAGCTGTGATTCCAGACAGAACACTGGGAAAGACTAATGCCCTGAGCCCTTGCAACCTTCTGGGGCTAAACTTTTAACCCCATTCTTGTTGAATCAGGATCAGCTGTAAGTTTTTAAGTGTGTGTGTGTGTGTGTGTGTGTGTGTAAGTGTGTGTGTGTGTGTGTGTGTGGAGGATGTGTAGGTAGCTCATTGCTCTCTAGTAGAGGTGAGAAGAGGATTTATCTGTCCCTGGTGGGGTTAACTTTGGGTTTAGTTAATCCCAGACTGCTTGTAAGGTTAAACTAACAGATTTGCTGCAACACATGTGCTGGTGTTAGTGTGTGTGTGCGTTTATTTTCTCAGGGGCCACAGCTGGGGTTCACACACATTTATACATGTCTTAGATTTGAGCGCAATTATGAGATTTGAAAGTGTGGAGGAGTCATAAAAGAACTGAAAACTCAGTTTTCTTCAGTATGCTGCAGTTGACACTATTCTCCAATGCAGGTGCTTCTACAAGAGATGGTAATTAAGAATGAGAAAAAAAAATGAGGTGGACACCGAATGCAAGGGACTTTGGGGAATCAGCGCAATTTTGCCAACCGTGAACATCATCCTCTCTGTGACCTTGCTGCCATATTTCACAAGCCTTCCATAAACCTCTCCCCAAGCCACAGAGGTTTCTGCCGCCTTCCAAGAATGTCTGACACATGCAGTGACCTTCCTTTCCTACTGCATCAGGTTTGTATGGAATACAGACGCATTCATAAATTTCCATTAATCCAAATGGAAAATATTCCATTTCCACTCTATTTCATCTCTCTGTCTCTGTGTCCGCCTGTGCGGCTGAGAGCATCTGACAGATGTTTCTTTAAATGTCTGGACCATCTTACGCATGACGTCAAGGTTCGAAATTGTCCCCCGCATCAGTGGAGACATCAAAGCCAGGCGGTCTTGTGCCATCACAGGCACCACTCCAAGCCAGCCAGGGATTTAAACTGCAATAAATTTCAATATTGCTGCCATTATGCACTATGACAGATGACAAGCGCACAAGTAGCCCAATAAAATCATACTTTTAACCATTTAAAACACTTGTCATACTAGTTTATTGCTCAGCTGGCCACTATGACTAGCACCATAGCTAAAAGCATTTTATCTTATGCAAGATTTGCTTTTCCAGTGTCTAAACCATGAATCAGTATTTCTGTAGCTATGTATTTCTCTGGGTTCTGAACCACATCACTTAAACAAATCAGATCATTTAAACCTTTAAACCTTGGATCCTTTAAAACCTTTACTGCAATTATTTTCTCTTCATCTGAACGATTTAAATGAAAGGATGGAGGACGAAAAGGTTTAGGAAGCACAACAAACCTGACCCCAAAAAATTTACTGTGAGTTAACACATCATTTTGGAATAATATTTTAAAAAATTATTTTTCACAGAGTTCTATATTAAAGCATGTTATATATTTATATATTTATGTGTTATGTTTATAAATGTCTTAATATGGAGATCTGTGATCTAGTTGAAATTATAAATGCAGGGACAAAGTGGTTTTGGTCAAGGGTGTGATGACAAAATGACACATACACACACTTCAGCTGAGTGCCTTCTGTTATTATAATTAGGAAATGACAACATCGAGCAGGTCATTGAAACTCCTCATGGACTCAAGTGACGAGAATAAGAAGAGTGGACATCATGTTCTACAGTCGGATCCCTGTGAACATCTGTCTCTTTCTTCCTTTAGCTCTTTTACTCTTGTGAAGCAGTTGTGGTCTTCTGGTTAAGGAGTCAGGCTTGTAATCAGTAGGTTGCTGGTTTGATTCCAGCACCGGCAGATAACAAATGAAGTGCCCTTGAGCAAGGCACCTAACCCCTGATTGTTTTCCGTGTGTGTGTGTGTGTGTGTGTGTGTGTGTGTGTGTTCATGACTTGCAGTGTGTGTTCACTCCTCACGAAGGATGGGTTGAATGCAGAGGTCACATTTTGGTTATGGGTAACCATAACTGACAAAACATGTCACTTTCACTTTTAAATCTGTTTTTGAACTGGATGCCTTCATTCGTTTCACAGAAGTGCAGCTGGATGCATTAGACTTCAGCTATGCCTGTTACTTATTTATTGTCAATAGAGCTATGACGTCATGTCATTGACTTTGAAAGTGAAAGTGAAGTTAAGTTTGATAAGGGTTTCTCTGTTATAAAGTGGCATGTAAAACACTGGTCAAATCCCAGTAAAAGAAAACAAAGTGGGTTGAAGAGTGGGTAGATTTTTTTCTGGTTCATGCTGGTTTGTGCTTGTTTTGTGTCAGTTTGGCTGGTTCATCAGGAAAACAGTCCTGGTTACACTGGGAGCCTTATTTGTTAAGCTAGTTTGAAACCAGCATCCAAAACAGAATATATGCACATAAGTAACGTGCATAGTCTTATAGGCATAGTTTGTAAATGAGCCAAAACATTCCATTTAAAATATACTTACATGGCCAGGTATCTTCTAAAATATCCCTTGAATCAGTGAAGCTTCACTATAACTAGATTCAGATTCAAGCTGCTCAAAAAACATTTATAAACCAGACCAGCATTGCAGCCAAATGATTTATAGATCAGCTTTCCATTCTTTAAACTTTTGCTTCCTGTCTTGCCTTTGTTTTCCTTAGTTTTTATGGGCTGAACATAGTAGTCAGTAGTCAAGATAAGCCAGGTTTTCTAGGTGAATAATTAACTAAGCAGGACATTGCTTGCATCATGTTAAATATACAGAATATGTCATGATATGCACAACATCATTATTGTGAGCCAAACGAAATAGGGAAAGTGTGCCTGTTGTTTACACATTATCAGATCATTCCAAACAGACTAATCTTTAGCTCTAGAAAACATTAGTTAATGCAGTCCTAGACTACCAATGAGTCAAGGCTGTTACTTAAATTCATAGGGCCCAGAAACAAACGTATTGGTTGGTCCACTCCTCCATGGCTATGTTTATTTACACTGTCAGTGTTTTAGATTGACAACCCAAGTTTGAGCCCCACATTACAAAACGCAACACTCAGATGGGACAAGCTGTATTTTATACAGGAGAGTTGTCATAGCTCTTCTGCGCTGTTTTGCTCTGCACACGTTAGTTGTGCGCAAACAGCGCATATTGCTTTCACACTGGCAGCTGAACCGCTGCTGTATGTGTAAAGGCAAGACAACAATCGCTTTAAAAGTTTGAACTGCGTTATTTAGGAGCAGCGTCATTGCATTATTCTTACTCTTTATGAAGCTTATTATTAGCGTAGTCTATATACCTTTTATTTGTTTTACCCACATCGCTTTAGTTCTCGTTGCTGTCCGTGTAGTGCGAGTTACAGACAGATAAAAAGCACATCGCGCTTTATGCGTTTCTCTGAATTGATGCACTCATCCAGTAGAGGAATGATCTCCAGCTTTTTATCTGTCAGAAACCGGCGTAATACCACACTGTAGCTCATCTGGTTGGTGTCGGAAGATTAACTGCCCATAATGGGAAATGGAGGCGTGAGTACAGTTGTGGAGTCTCGATATCCGATACGGCCGATATTAAGAACTAAAATACAGGACTAACAACCGTATTATGCTGCTGCGTGAACAAACATAGACTTTAATTGTTTTTCTGATTCCCAGGATATTTTTTAACCCCGCGTGCACCTTCCCTGGCACGCTCTGTATGACTATAAACTGATTATTAATATTATTATTTTAAAGTGTTATTTTATACTTTCTGAAGTCTTTAATCTCACCTCTCTGTCCACCCTGAAACCTTCTCGAAGTACACAACAACTGACATTGATCTGCTTGTATTTCCGCTTATGAGCTGGCAGACCTGATGAACGTTGAACTGGCTGCTGGGGGCAGTTTGGATGTTTTGTTAGAGTTCGAGCTCATATTGGCATCAGCATGTATTTTGCCATTTCTGCGTTAACGAGTTACCATGACTATTAATCTGCTGCTGTCCTAACTTGAACTCAAAGCAAACAGCACTAAAGTGAGAAATTGCGTTTTCAGAATGATGGGAAGAGGATTGTGTTTTGTACCAAGGAGTGTATGTAATTTAAATATTAACATATTTTCCATTTAAATAATATTTCTGCATGCACAAAGGCCTCAAAAAAAAGCAAAATATAAACCAAAATATAAAAAAGATAAACAAAATATAAAAATAAAAATATAAAAGCAAAATATAAACCAGTCCTTTAATTCAACATAAATATAATTAATCAATACACTATAGCATCATGTTTTTAGGATAATTTTACATGTTGCATGACAAAACCATGTTTTATAAATAAAGCATGATGTCATTACTGTGTTAGTTGTTTACTGATAATGTCAGACATTAGAGTCATTTTGAATGGATGCTCTCTAAGGTCAGTGACCTGTAATCCCAGTGGCAGTGCTAACGGATGTAGTCGCTTTCTCCTAGATGCCAGCACAGTGTGAAATGGACTGATTCATGTCTATGGCACACTGATGCAATTTCTCATAGCACTGATTGGACAACTACATCAGAGTTCTGTGTGTGCAGACTCAGGCAGGAGAGACAGAGATGAAACCATAGAGATGCTCGTATTCCCAGTTACACAGAGTGAGAGAGAGAGATGCATGTATGTAATTGACAAAATCATTGTTATTACAGTCAGGCAGAGAGGAGTATGTGATGATGTGAGCCAGATCAAAAACAAAGACAAAGATAAAGACAGCATGAGAGTAACAGAAACGAAGAGAGAGAGACAGATGTTTGTACTGGATGATGTAATGAGTTTGTGTGGAGATGAAAGTTAAGGGGGCTGATACAGACAGTGTGTTGAACAGTGAAAAGCAAAACAGCTTCCAGCCTGATGGGGGATCTCCAACAGTCACCAGGTTACACAGAGGACACAGCTCATCATCTCAGTTTCCTGACATATGTTTGTGTGTGTGTTTGTGTGTGTGTGTGTGTGTGTGTGTGTGTGTGTGTTTGCGCACTATATATCTGTACATTTCTACATGTGTTTTGTGTGCATTTGTGACTGCACATCCAGGTGTTTCATATCTGTTCCTGCTAACGCCAGCTGCTGATAAGCATGCCAACACCTGTGGAGTACATCTTCTCAAGGACCCCTCCCTAAGGCTGTCCTGTTTACTGCCTGATCCTATTTCTAAAACACAAAGATCATTCAGAGGGCAAAACTGCATGTTCTGGCAACAGAAAAGAAAATATATAGTCATTTGATCTCCTGCTTGATTCTATAGACTGTGCTGAACATTAATGTAAATTACATGTGTTGTGCAGATAATAACAGAATGCTATAATTAGTGTTTAAATATGGATAAAGTACAAGTGAATGGGAGACTGTGTGTGTGTGTGTGTGTGAAAGCAAGTCCAATTGCATCATTGCATCCTAAATTCTCCATCCATTTAACTATCTTTCTCTCTCTCTCTCTCTCTCTCTCTCTCTCTCTCTCTCTCTCTTTCATGCTCTTCTAGGCCTTATTTTTAAAGTTCAGAGTGTGTATCCATGCTATCTGCATGCGTGTTTGTGTGTATACATGATGTAAAAGAGACATGGTATAACAAATTGGCATGATATA
>JAZGTK010021942.1:0-10432 GCA_036877625.1 Ambastaia sidthimunki
GAACCTCTGAAATCTGATAAAGTTAATTCCAAAATAAGCCCATCATTCTTTTGACCTTCGAGGGAGTTTTAAACACCACACCTTTCTCTACGTCAATTGAGTCACAGCCAAATGCTTTCTGAGCAAATCTCATAAGTCATACCTCACACATCAGAGCATTATGCCTCAGCTTACAGGACTGTGCAGAGTACACAAGCCCACTTAAAAAATAACACCAGTGAAAGAGGCCTGAGCAGGGCCTTTATACACATTCTGTGCTGACTAATCTAGTTGTGTTTACACAACGGAGGATCATGACAGATGAAGAGATTCAGAAAATTGTAAGAGAGTCTCCAGCTAGCAGATTATAAAGTTTTAGTGATTTTAGACCACACAAAAACCTAAACCTGAATAAATGAAAGTTGGAGGTCTTTGGCGCTAACGGGAAAAGCACAACTAAAACATTGCTCACCTAACAATTTGAGGTTGTACGAACATTTCCCTAATGTTTTCATTAGTAACAAGAACATTAAACTTCTCAACATTAAAGTTCTCAGAACATTTTAAACATTGTACTAACATTTGGTCATAGGAGTGTTTTTAATTCTGTAAAAACTTTCCACTAACTGCTTAATATTTTTGATATGGTTTAAAAAAAAACAATGATGCTGCAAGAACTTTTGATAACTTTATCCAACATTATGAAGATGTTGCCTGTTAGCTGGGATATGGGCAAACAAACATACCAAAACAGCATTTGGTGACCATCAAAGCTAGCCTTTAACAGAGAGGGCCCTGTTGACATCACAGACTGATGTATGCGGATACACAATGTGCACAAACACACTGACTAAATAAAACACAAACCCTGCACACAAGAAACTGTTTTTACTCATGTTTAAACATGCCGACACAATATCTCAACTTACAGAGTTGTTAAAAAACAGGATGTGAGTCAACAAGTGAAAGAGTTTGCGCAAAACTTTTCGCCTAGTCACCCAACGTAAATCGCTTGCACTGAAATGTGACCCAACAGCTCTCAAAGGCCTGGATGAAATTCTCAATGGCTTATGGGAAGTCAGTTTGGAATGAATTACACTGAGTCAGGGCACAGAGTCAGTCAATGGCTCCAGGGCTAAATGTGTCTAAACACTTCCTGTGGTGGTAATCCCTTCAGAAGGGACCGAGCGCCCACTCGCTTTTTCTCAGCTGCCAGCTGTTATGACACTTCCTACATTTAGTGACGCATGGAACTGGGTAAAAGACATGTTTGTTGTCTTAATCGCATTAAAAAACAGGGTAAGTGTTTTTTTTCCAGAAACATGTTATGCTGATAGCAATCACAAAATAGAGTTGGTCTAAATGCATTTATAGAAATATGTATCTTCTGTGGAAGGTTTAGGACCATAAAATGTTCATCCAATCATTTAATTCGGTGGGATGCAATTTCTCTGTACATTTGCCTGTAAAACGATGTATGTGTTTGTTGGAGGAGGCGTGGCTTTGGAGATCTCTCTGAAGGGAGGCCGGGATCTCTATACTTTCAAAGCTAGCTTGCTATTGCTAGCCTCTTTGAAGTTGCCTACCATACCTTTAAGAGTTATGTACATGCATGGGCTTGTGTACAGTAGATGCACAAACATGCACACAGTCCGATCTAATCAGTCCTTTGCAATTAGTCACCATATCAGAAAATCTTTATTGCATTTCTGTATAACGGCCCTCCATAAGAAATCAGTCAGTCAAAATCAGGATAAACGTGGGATAGATTGACAGCTCTTTCTGTTTCCTGCGCTGTATCCACTTCGCTCCAGCTCCACCCCGGATTTTCCATTTCCCTCTTTTTAAATCAAAAATCCTAAAGTTCACTTCTTCAAAGTTTGTGCCTGGTTGGCAATCTAACTAATTTCGTTTTTAAATCACAATATTACATGAAAAAAAACACTTGAGAAAAAGTATTAACACTACAGCCTGTACACGTATTAATCATAATTTTCAAATTATGCTGTTGAATGTTTGTTGTATTACTATTCTATTTTTACAATATCTTGTTTTTGGCAATGCAGTACATGAAGCACTTGACATTAAGAAAACGTGATAAAATGTATTATAGGCCCCACCAGTTTCTCTTAACTTTCTCCTTTGTTCTACCCACTTCAAAAGCCTTTCGCCCTCGTTCACACGGTTCCTCTGGTTTATGCCTAATTACCAATATAAACCAGTGGTTACTCAAATAAGACAAGCAACCGCATAACTTAATCACTTGCTGAAAACAGGAAGTCAAACACAACATTTACACAAAGCACAAAAACAAAAGCACTGATTAGAAAAAAACTAAAGTGATATGAGGTAGAGCGAGAAAAGAGAGAGAGGCGGTACTGTCACAGTCACGCTGATAAATTGTGGGAGACTTTAGAGGGAAAGAGGAAAAGGAAATGAATTGTCACATAGCCGTATCACAAAGAGCTTCCCTGCCTGGCCGTATCTAAAGCATTGTCTCCAGTGACCTCAAACAGAGAGAGCAGAAATCAGAAGGGTCCTTGTGTAAAACAGAAGAGTGTGTGTGGCTTTGTGTTAAACCACAAATTCTTCCCTTACTAGTTGACCATTCTCTTGCCCTCTTCCTATCCTATTTTTCACTCTTAAATACAGTCACCCCTCCACAATCCCTGCTGCGGGCAGAAGTGTGCTTCTCCAAACAGTGAGCACTTTGGAGGCACGGAATGCTGCTCGGAATGTCGCTGACAGGAAAACAGGAAGCAGGGTCTCTCCACCTTCTTCTGCTATAAAGAATTCCAGCGTCTATCTTTTACTTTCAAACAACAAATGCACAAGACCTGAACCACTTTTTTTTCATGGTGAGGGTCTGTTTAAGAGATATGTTATCTACTTCCTCGTGCATATCCTGAGATCTTCATACCACTGAGGAGAAAATCCTTCCTAGACTATTAAAAAGACAGTTATGGCCAGACATCACTTTTAATAGTACAGTATGTACCAATACATCATCTCAAGTGAGCTTAAGTGATAACATGACAAAATGACTTGTTTATTTCTCTGTAGTAATTGAGCAATGTTAAAGACATTTGCAGCTGCAATCTGTAACTTAAATTGAGCAAGTGCATAGATCAATGTTCAAAAATCCTCCTCACCACGATTTGCAACAGTAAGCTTGTAAAATGATTTAGAGTTGGAGCTGTCAGGTCTGATTTTCTTGGAAATCTCAGTTTGGCTCCAACATAAAGACTTCAATGTAAAGTAAAAGTAACCTGACAGAGGTGGTGCTAGAGAGTCAAAGATGATTAAAAATTTATATAATCCTGTTAACTCTCAGATGTCATTTGCTCTCAGATCACACCTGCTGTGATGTCTTTTGCCTCTTTATACAAGTAGAAAAAGCAACTTTTCAGTTTTCAGATGTAGCTCAGCCTTATAGTTTTATAGCTGTGCTTCTTCGATAGACCAATTTAGATCCATGGAAACTGTTTTAGATGGTGTTTTTAGCTCATGAAATGGGGCTGGTGGTGAAACCCCGATTTCAGAGTGTATCCCAGCAAACATAGCTGAGGTGCAGTGGGCTGCGTGAAACCAGACCCCCATCCACTGCTGCTCAAAGCTCACGAGAGCCGCTGGATTTGGGTGGAAGATGCTTGGGTTTGGGGTCTGGCAGGCTGAGATTCCATAATGAGAAGGTCTATCATTAGTGGATGAAAGGAAATGGATGGATTTGAGGAGTGGATGCTAACCATCCTATAAACAGAAGACATGATTACAGGGCCTGCTGATGATAGAGATAAATCTGACAGCAAGGCCTGAAACATACTAATGTGAACACAGATGCCTCTAGTTTCAGAATGCATGTGTCAGAACTCAATTCACAGCATTATGAAACTGAATGATGCATTATTAGTGTGATTGCAAGGGCATTCTGTCATGGGCATTAGTGTTAATTGTCTTTCAGGTCAGGTCCCAGCTAACGTTCTCAGAACATTGGGCAACATTCTGTAAAAGTTCTTGCAGTAATGTTAGCAAATCATTGAACATCAAAAACGTTAGTGAAACATTTAATTTTACAGAATTAAAACAAAATTTGAATAATGATTTTAGAACCAAGTAATAGCATCACTACAAAGTCTAAAAGTTGACTTCTGAACGTTTACAGAACATTCATAGCTAAACTACAAAGCTAAACTGTTATTTACTGGGGAATCTTACCCAACAGATGAAATAAATCATAAACGTAGGATTGGGAATTGGGGTAAGATAAAGAGACCTGTGTTACAGATTACAGCTTTGTTGATACTTTAGCATTACGATTACAACCTCAATTTAAGAGCAAGTGACTTTAAAGTGAACTGTTGTTTTAGAAAATAGCCTACAATTCACACACGAGTCAATGTTTACAAAAGAATCTGTGATAGAGATATAGCTGAAAAAACAGAACGTAAATGAAACATTGAGCTGGAATTCAGTGCAGCTTCATTGATTGCTCTGAGTGTGGCTTTCATCTTAACACATAACTACAGCGAGTTCTCCATCAGCCATCAGGCCATAATGATTTACTGCTGGAGTCTTGTGTGTGGCAGCCTTATCTGTGACCCAAGATGGAGGAGGGGACGCTAATCTCTGACTGAGAAGAATAACAGCTGATAACTCTTTTGCTAGGATGGTGTGCGTGTACCAAACAACAGGACACACGCGAATCACACGGGATGTTTTTCTGGTGAGGTCTTGGAAGCCACAGAAATGTGAACGTCACCACATAAGACACCGGGGTGAGCCACACAAATCATGTGCCACAAACGTGACTATTAAAAAGGGAGATGTGGAATGGTGCTAATGTGAAGAGATAATCGTTCTCGAATGAGAACAGAGGAACTTAAAAGCAAAGAAAATAACCAGATGTCATCAGAATTGGTTAAACCAAAACTCCCTGTCAGTTATTTTCACCACAGTATTAACTGCAGGCCAAGCAGCAAAAATCAATGGTGACTAACTGTGCTTTCCCAGCCAACAATTTCAGGTTGAATTTCCCTAATGCTTCTATTAAATTATTAAACGTTATTTTGAAGGTTGTAGGAAGTTCAAAACGTCTTTTTTTAGTTGTGTTAACATTATTGCTTTGTTTCAAGAACGTTATTCAAACTTTCTGTAACTTTAAAATGTTTGATACGTTACTAAACGTTCTAACATTACTGCAAGAACATTCTGATAACTGAGAACTTTAGACAATGTTCTGAGACTGTTAGCTGGGCTGGCTTAACCAAAACTCCATGTCAGACGCTTTTTATTGAAGTATTTGACTTCAGGCCAAGCAGTGAGAAACAATGGCTCTAATCTGTACTTTGGGGTTGCGCTATACGGTAGAGCACAATGCAGCTTATCGCCCATTGAAGAAGTCATAATTAGAAATTTATGGGATCTGTTCAAACTCATTAGGCACTTGATGTTGCCTCAGTAGATGGAGTCACAAAGGTTGTTAACTTTATGGCAAGTCTTTAGCGCTGTAATTTCACAGTGAAGTGAATAACGAGTGGATGTACTTTTAGTTAAAGCAGCCGTGAGTGATTTACCGACACCAGTGGCAAAATGTAGAATTGCCCTAATAAATGACTTTTGTCAGACAGGTATCCGGCAACCATAAACCTTCCTGCTTTCTCAAACTCATGCCATTGGTATAGTTTATATATATACTAATATATACTAACTATAGTTACTAATATAGTTTAGTAACTGACAGAGGACAGGATAGTAAGGAGACTAAATCCCAGCGAACAATTTTAGTTTGTACAAACGTATCCGTAAAGTAACAAAAATGATAGTTATATTAATGTTCTAGGAACATTCAAAACATCCACTCTGCATTACCATTTATGCTTGATAAGAATTTAAACGTTAAGCAACATTCTATTAACACTACTGCAAGGACATTTGATAACACTACTTTAAGAATGTTAGCCAACGTTCTGAGAACATTCCCTGTTAACTGAGATTGAATCTGGACACAACACAGGCCAGATGTAAACCTGTGTTTTCCATGCAAGCACCACAGCTCAACACATTTAGAAACATGTGTTAACTGTTAGGCCATGTATCTATCAGTGATTGAGTTTTTGATGAGGTAATCAATGATGAAGTATTCAATGTGGCAATAAAATAGTCTCATTATAAGGGGTGGTAATAGTACATTATGACTTTATACTGTCACTCAATGACTCTGGACAGGAAACAGTCAGTCATGAGGGAGGAAAACAGTGACTGATGTCATTTTCTCTGGGGAAACATTTAAACTGAATCGTATGAATCTGTTTACAAGCTCAGAGCCGAGGACAGAGTATCTGTCACCTCTACTGAAATAAATGACAGTGATTATACAACTGGGAGATTAAACGCATTCTTTAACATATAAAACACCACACAGACCATATAAATTACTTCATTGAAGGTTCTGCTGTCTGTGCGTGTTTAAGCATGTTCAAATTTGATAAGTTTAACATAGTATGCATGTGCTACGGTGCTCTCACTTAATACATTACATTAATACATTAAAATATTTAACTGAATCAAAAATGAACCCAATTATTTTTGCAGTTACCTCGTCTCAAAACTCCTAATCCACTTTTAGATTTCTGCTTAACTGCATTTGGTACTCGTTTAATGTTTGGCATTTTAATGCATAGTGTTCACAGTTCAATGTAAAATTAACTAAATTTGCTTCTTTGAATTCGGTTAACTTTCACTTTGTACGAACAGCGTTTCTCTCACGACTGCAACCTTTAAATCTAGCCCATGGGCAAGACATTCACTTAAGCCAAATTTCTTGAGAATTGCTCTTGAACTCTAACACGCATTTAACCACTCCCTGATCCAAAGACATGTTCCATTTAATCGTTCAATTATCCATTAATCCTTCAGTGTAAACTGTTGAACAACACATGAAGAGGTTTAACTGAACAAGACATGCTGACATTACACTTGTTCAAATAACGTGCCATTTGGCAAATCAAACCAAACTTTTTTTTGTGATTGAATCACTATTCGCAATCACACAGATTCAAACAAATAAAACACTCGACTAGCTATGAAAGAGAGCTTAAAGCTACAAGTGATGTCAGAATGAATTAGGTGATTTCCTGTTTCAAATGAGGTGTGTCCTCAATGAAGCGATGAAATTGTTGGACAGCTTCCTGTTTAGCTGTCTGGAGTTTCATCAAGGGAGTTTTTACTGACCGAGGTTATTTACGTAGAGATTTGAAATGATTTTTCAGAACAGGACGTCTGGCACATGCGTCGATGGGAACGTACCTGTATGTAAAGAAAATCAAAGACCACAGATGTCTGTTCTGTGCTGGAATAGTATACAAGAATCTTATAGACTCTTATAGATCTCATAGAAGTCATATAGATTGTTTACTTCTGTAACTTGTTCTACTTTTATGGGCTTCTATGGTCTATTTTATGACATAAAATTTAAGTAAAAGAAAGAGGATCCTATATGGGCAAAATTATGCTTCTGTTAACATACTGGCTGGACAACATGCTGTATATTACAAAGAATGACTTGTAAATAGACTTCTACAGATTCCCAAATGTGTTTTACACACTTCATGCAAAAGATTCTTGCTCAATATATTCTCTAAGGGTTTGAAAGCAACAAGGGCCTCCTGAGGCCCTCCAACCACATGGGTACAGGCATTGTTTCACAGCTACATGTACACATGACCTCTGCATAAGTCAAGCATTAATTCTGCAATGAATGAACTGAGTGATTGAATGACTGTTGGTTTTTATCATGGACTTCTGAATGAACAATGTCAAAGTCATAAACCATTTTATTACTGAAGTGAAACAGGTGTGAATCTTCAAGAAAAGATCAGGGGCTTGGGATAATACATCAGGGACCCCCTTGCAATGCCACCGGATGCAAAAAGGCCTCATAAAAACCAGGAACTGTACTGAGGGATCCTACTGGGGGCGGGTGGGGGGGTCTTTGGTCCTTGTGTTTCTTCAGTCACTGGTAACACAAGGAGCTCCAAGTTCAGCTGTTGAAACAATCAGAGGAAAAACAGACAGCATAAAATGACATCTGGCTCACTGCTAAGCTTTCAGAATGGCGAATAACTAAGAAAACTGTGAGAAGTTTTGGCTAAAGAAATTCTGTTGACGCAACAAAAGCTGTAAGATTAAACAACCTGAAAATTAAAGTGGGCCAAAGCAGCTTAAACTTAAGGCTTAATACCCACAGAGGTGGAAATCACCACCGATATTACGTGTCACCTCTCTCAGATCAGCTAGAAACTTTCTCACAGGTGGCAAAAAGATGCATAAGAGACATCAAAAAGAAAAAAAAGATAGTTTAAATTACACCACAGACCTTTGTATCTATAATTTGGAATTAACAAGAAACTTGTAAATAAGTAATGCACAAAAATACATGAGAAAGTAATGGTTGATTCCTTCATAATGAACAGGGTGGAATAATTGTGGGTGTTTGGCTCATAGAGAGCAACTTCTGGCCTTCAGTGCATGTGAGGAACTGAGGTTTTCTGAAGAATAAAACTGGAAGGACAGTGGCACTAAACAGAATATCCTGAAAATAAATGCCAAGTTGTCAGTTGCCAGTACAAATAACCTACTTCTGAGGAATATTATAGAAGGCAAGATAAATGTAGGACAGAGAAAAGCTGTGACAAGCTAAGAAGAAAGAATGAGCAAGAGAGTAAGTTTGTCTGCACATCACAGCATGATCTGTTTTGGTTCCATAATTCCTCTGAAACTTAAATTGGATTCTTGCCAGTGATAAACAGTGTTGAAACCTTGCGAAAGCAACAGTATGTTCAATATATTAAAATGCAATAATTGTGAATCAAGAAAACAAGACAACAAATTTGGGGTTTTGTGGCATAGTGGTACTACCCATTGAGCTGTGATGCTCACATGGGTCCTTCAACTTCAAATCTTGCTCACAACATTCTGTGACTTCACTCTCTAGCATTTACTGGCCTTTTCCCACCTTCACCCAAGAAAAACAGCAATTTGTATTACTCCAAATAAGAGAGACCAGACTTTACTCGTTTTGGAAAGTCCATTTCTAACAGCTCAGAAAGCTAAAACTTCTCACACAAAACATGCGGATGCCATGATCCCCACATTTATCTGTACAGAGGCAGATCAGACACGACCGGTGGTGTTGGGTGGTACAATGTGGTGTTTATAGTTTGGCATCACAGAATGAAGTGTTTGAACAGCTGGTCTGCAGCCGACTTCAGCCACTAACTCTGATAGTCCTAACAGACACCCAAAATAGTTATATTTACAGTAATATAACCTCTCAACATAAATACTATTCACATAGCCTGAGAAACTTCACCCCACTTTTTGAGATGTTTCCAGGTGCATAGCAGAGCAGGAACACTGTGTACTTCAAAACAAATCATGTGCATCATAGTTATGAGCCCATACAGGGCAGCTCAGAAAGATCTAGACACTTATGTCACAGTTACAAACGTTTTTAAATGTCATTGCTTGAGACAAACTAGCAAATGAAGTTCCATCTGCAAACAAAATGAGACTTTTTCCTCAGACTTTTCCCCTCATTTCCTTGGTGGCAAGGTTTTTTTTTTGCCATTGCAAGGCCCAGTTGTGCTGATATAAGACAGAAAGCATAATGTGAACCCTGGATGTTAAGGCCTCAATTAACACAATGCCACATGTTTGTTCTTCATTGTTTTAGTTGAGCAGAATCTGTCATTTCAACAGCATGAAACACTTTCATAGTGTTTGCATTGAACGTCTAGTTGCATCTTTGTCAAGATTCGACTTGAAACTACAGCAGTGTATTGCAGACTTTTATTGATGGTTTTGGAAGGTTGAAAGTGTTTGTATACATGTGTTGAGGGGCTCATTAAAGCTCAGGGGCTTTCAGAACACAGCATTTTAAGAGACAGAGCTGAGGGGTTAAAAGCACAGATCTCAAATACGATCTGAAGAGAAAGTTGCAGCCCACCACATTTAAAAGAGCTTAAAAAACCCCAAAGGAACAGTTTTTCTGTTGCTCTTATCTTTCCCCTTTTGTCCCCTTTTCCCACTCTCTTTTGTCCCCTTTTCCCACTCTCTTTTGTCCCCCATTTCTTTTTCCTCCTCTTTTCTTTATATTTTTCTCTATATTTTTTTTTCTCTTTTCTTTATATTTCTTTTTTCTTTTCTTTTCTCTTCCCCCCCCACACATTATTACTCTTTCACAATTGACACACTCATTCCTTCATCACTGTCACACACACACAGTCTCACTCTCAAGCAAACTGGTCTCAGCTTCACTGAGGGAATTTAAACTGTCTCACTAACCCGTGTCACCTGTCTGCACTAATTAACCCAACCCACATCAATTAACCCAACAGAGAGTTCCAAACAACACCAGAAGAGGGTGACAGACAGAGAGAGAGAGAGAGAGAGA
>JAZGTK010021943.1:0-10432 GCA_036877625.1 Ambastaia sidthimunki
TGGTTTACATTTATGTGTTATAGTAGTTCATTGGCACTGTGATATTTAACGTCTGCAGTGTATCGTTACATTCATAAACTGTTTTGCAGTGGGCTGAGAAACATCTGAGACCTAATCAAACCAGTTTTACACAACACACAAAGAGTCTAAGTTCTGTTTGAATAATGAGGAGGGCAAATAAACCTGGGGATATAGGGAGGGACATTGTGAAGGATGTGTTTAAAAAGTCACTCATTGTCCCTGTTCACATCTATTGGGATCTGACAGTCTGCTAGTACCACACACGCAATGGCTGCTTCTGTGCTACCCAGTGGCTGTTCCATTTTCAGCACCATGCCCGACCTTCTCTTTATTCCAGAGTTTGTAAGTATGCAACCAGTAATTTGATTCTTCAATCGAATTAAGAGTTGGGAAACGTAAACCTCTGTCGCCTAAAGCAACAGGTCTGACTAATCTGACTGATTTATTCATTTATTCCTGGTGGTCTGAGCGATTGGAGGAGAAATGGATTATGGGTAAAAGATTCTGGAATCTTTAGAGATGACAGTGATGAATTCTAATTCTAGTAATCACTACAAATGATTTACGTGAAACGTCTGCTTTTGTGAGGTCACAATTTATTTTATGTGCATTTTAAAATGCTCTGCACAAAATACACCTACTGTCAAATAAGATAAACCAGCTGGGTCATAGCAGTCATTTCTCATAACCGTATGTTTACATTGTTTAATTATAAATATTTTGTATTATGTTTCTGGTGCCATTCTGAAGAGGTTCTTAATAAGCTTTTACAAAACAACTACAGTATGTATTGTGATTGTTGTTTTGGATAGTTAAGTATTCATGTCATAAATGCCTTGGTGCATTATTTAAAATTGATTTATTAGTGAATTATTAGAACATTATTTATTAGTATTATTTATAAGCAGTATTATTTATTAACATTGTTAATAATAAGCATAATTATTTTAGTGCATTATTTATTATTATTTAACACTTGTTTAATATGGGTCCACAAGACCAGAGGCAATTATAGTGCTGTTACAAGACAAGGTGGGAGAATAATATAAATTTGAACTGCAAAAATAAAATGAACTGCAGTTATTGTAGTCAAGACCACAGTTTTCTCTGGTCTGTCCTTTAAAGGCATTTGATGAGGCTAAAAAAGCCTGAATTATTTTGTAACGTTGTACACTGTGGGCCAGGACTGCTTGTAAAATAACTGCACCTCGGTCACCTCTGTGAAGTCTGTATCTGAGAATGAATTTCAGGTTTATGTGCGCTTGTTAAAAGTTTGAAACAGGGTGTGTTGGTTATGTGACTATGGCAAACAGTATTAAAACTAGAATGACTGTATTGACAGGTTGGAGTGAAAATATTTCATTTGTAGATAAAAACCACAGTAAGTCTCTTTATGGAGGCAATCATAAGTCTTGTCATAATTTTGCTTTATCTCATATAGAAAGTATATAGACTTAAACTTTGATTTGAAATAATATATGTACAAAGTGTAAAAATAGCAAAGCGTAAAAATATGAAAGCGTTTTTGTAAAAAGAGATTGTGTGCATGTGTCTGTCTGTGTGTGAAATGCTTGTCATTGTTATAAGGTGAAAAAGAAAATATGTGTGTGGCAAAGAACCAGAACAATTGAGCGTCTCAAATTTCCTGTCTCAAAGCTTTATAATAAAAGAATAGTTCCGGTTCTGGATGCTGATTGGTCAATACAGCATTCCAGCAAGGATAACTATGAAACTGCAAACACAGGATAATATTGTTGTATTGTGTTAGTGTATTATATTCTGTCATTGTTTACTTGTCTTCTAGCCAAAGTCACTTTGTGTCATTCATTTTATTACATAGCAACTGTTGTATAAGCAAAAAGACTAGAGACTAGTCACTGTAAAAAAAGAATTTTCTGCCTTAACTAAAGTAACTAAATACTAAGTAACTAAAGTAACAATTGTATCCTGCTAAAGCTGTATGAAGAGACTATTTCAGTTTAATCGCTAAATAGGCAAACAGCTTTTTAGACATTAAAAATACTAGTACATTTTTAAAAGCATAAGTTTAAAATATTATTCATGAATCACCTTGTTTGTTTCTAAGTGTGCGAGTGTATTTTTACACTTTATGTACGCTTGTACATCTGCCTGTTGATGCAAACATGTAACCAGCCAATCATCTGGCAGCAACTCAGTCCATAAAACTATAAGGAAATGAATTTAAGACTGTTTGTTTCAGGTGTTCGGTGGGCTGGTTTGGACCCTGGTTGCTTCCACACGTGTGGACCCGGCAAATCCTCTGGGCTGGGTCATGTTTGTGTCCATTTTCTGCTTCTTCATCACCATTGTCTGGTTCTTTATATTCCTCACTGGTAAAAACCAGAGCAGCATCTGGCCTGCCTTGGTAAGAAATGTCAGTTCATGGTACGATATTTTTTAACCGGGTATGTGCATGTACGCATGTACTATCATTGGAATATCTTAATTCAAATACAATGGTATATGTTAATGGTTTATGATTTGGTTATGGTAATCACCCAGTGCAGTAACAACCAGTAAAGTAATTCAGTATTCATGGGATTTCAGTTAGGCAGATATGTTAGTTAGGCAGGACACAACTGACTTTTGTTCTCTCTTTTCACATTAGGATGTTGGATATCATGCCATCGCTGCATTACTTTATCTGAGCGCCTCTGTGCTTCTGGCTTACATAACAATCATTTTGAAAGTGGGGATTTCTTTACCTGCAATCTTCAAGATATACCAGCTGGACATTGCAGCTGTGGTAAGGCTCATTACTTCACTTTGATGCAGTAGATTTTAATTGCAATGACGGAGATATGAGACGCATGCCATGCAATTAAGCTGCCATGCATGCCATGTTATTTATCACGGATGGATATCTGCCCCACCTTTTAAGAGTAAACAGATAAAGATTCATTCATCTGTCAGTGGACAGATATAAGTTAATTCTGGTAATCACATACTAAACTCTAGTTTACTTAAACCTGAATATTTGTTAGAGCCATGTACAGTGCTCAGATGTACGGTGCAGTACCCGGGTTCGATTCCTGACTTTTTGTCTCCTTATCTTGTTGTTGCCCATCTTTCCGTCACTATTCTGTCCCAACAAAGACAAGAATGCCTCTTAAAATATGTATATATCTCATAAACAGACTCATATCTTACATTTTATGACTATTAAAAACTTCCTACCCACCCAGTTTAGCAGCATACGCACATATTACAATGAAATACTCATCACTTCTAAAAAATGTTACTTGTTTGGGTTAAACACCTGTGTATGGGTTCCAGTCTTCTCACAGCTTAAATGTGATTAATTGAGTGTTAATTGTCGTGTGACATGCAGTAAATAATGAAAATATATAATCTCATCATTATCATTTGTAAATGGTCCAATTTTATTGTATTTTATTGTATTAATCTGTAGCTGCAAAGGTCTGTGAATCCCCATTTGAAACCCCCTGAAAACATTTTAAAAACGTTTTAAATTGTGCCTGCAGGTGATGGCTTTCATTACCACGCTACTGTACTTCATTCACGCATTCTTCTCTGCTCTCCGATGGAAGTCCTCTTGAACATTTAAAGACCCAGAAAAGAAACACTTATTTTACAGAACATCACTGGAAAGCTGCAGATGATCCAAACATCAAACCAAACATATGACAGCAAATCTTATCAAACACACCTTAACTTCAACCAACTATCCTAACCAACCAAACAACAGGATATCAGGAACAAATCCACCACCTAAACTGATCAATCAACCAACTTAAAAACAAAACAAAACAAGAGGATATCAAGACAGATCTTTACTGAACTAACCAACTAACTTTACTGAAACTAGTTAACCAACAAAATATCAAGAATAACCTCCTACCTTAACCGGACACCATCTTAAGCAGTCAAATAAACAAAAGGATATTTAAGGAGGTGATTGGTATAGGATGAGAACTATGTTTGATTTTTATTTTCTGTAGGGCTTAATATTCCCAAATTATTGTGCAGTAGATCAGTATTTCTGTCTGTTCTGATTTTTTTTTCTTTTGGTCTATGTCCTTCCAAGCCTGATATGATTTTCTAAAGTCTGTAAAACACATTTTCGCTGGGTGTTTGAGCTGTTAAAAACAATAATTGTTTTGCATCAAAAGTGGTTTGTGTATCCAATTTGCAATAAGTCTTAAATAAAAATAAATATATGTAAAATATATGTTTCTGAAACATTTTAGTCCATGTTTGATTGTGTTTATCTTTTGCACTAATTGATGGAACTGAAGTCAACAGGTGTAAAATTCAAAAGGGTCATTAAATTTACCAGGGTTATTGTTAAAAGTACCATATTTTTGATACTTTTAACCATATTAATCACCCATATTTTATGCATGTTTAATACACCTTAAAATATCATTTCTGCATTGTTCCCAACTACACCCTGAAGTCACTGGTTAATACACCTGAAATGTTAGTTAATGAATGTTTCCGACCCTAACTTTTAAACCGAATAATTACTCAGCAAACAGTAATTTTCTGAATGCAAGGTCAGTCGTGTGACTGTATGTTTGAGCATCTCAGCAGATTGACCTGTTCAATATTACTCAACCTCTTACTCAAGCCGCAAACATCACACACGCAAGCCGCGTTCCTGACTCTCACACCCCGCTGGACGCGCTGGGGCGCACCGCTGCTCTCCTCACTAAGGGTGTGTCCATACAGAAGTCTTTAGTAATGGCCGAGCAGGTTTTTCAGGTCTCCAGAAGACATTGAAAAGACGGACCTGTGGCTCCGTTACTCCATTCATTCCTGCAACGGATAACGGCAGCGTGAAGATGGCAGCGGCCTCGCAGCAGTCGATGGCGAGTTTGCCCAGCGGATTCAGCTTCTGTTCCGCCGCACCGGACATGCTCTACTTGCCTGAACTGGTGGGTGAACGGATCATTTACTGCTCAAAATTTAGCATAGTTTTAGGTAAAATGCTTTATGTATATTTTACTGTTATAGTAAATCTAGATTTATCATTGGACCCCACAAATAAAGTGTAAGAAAATTTCATGCCACGACTTTCTTTTAATGTGGCTAAAGTTGTGGAAAAGTGAATTAGGGAACAATTCTGTAGTTAGGCTATATTAACTTTAATTAGTTAATGTGTTTGTTTTGGGGGTCTAGCACTTGTCAGCGATCAGTATGAGGTTTAAAGTGAACGTGACATCAGAAACTCAGATGAAGGAAAATTGAGATTAACCTGTTTCAGAGGAATAATATTTAGTGGAAAAGACAGAGAAAAGACAGATAAAGTGTGTGAGAGTTTACTGTCTGGTTATTGGGGTTTAATCGGTGTGTGTCTGTTTTATGAAATGAGCTGGTTATTGGTGTCTTTATGGCTCATCAAATGTAGTGATTTAAAAGACATCGAAATTGAAATGTATTGTTTGGCTGTGTCCGCGTGCAAATTATGTTATAATAAAATAATAATATGTTATCATAAAGGAGTGCTTACGTGTTCGTAGGTTTCTGCTACCTGTGTTTAATTTGCTTATTGTTATTTTATCTGTGTGCTGTATGCATTAAAACATATATTTATGCTTTAGTACCAGAAGCATTAAGGTAACCAATGATGTTATACCTCCTTATGATTTATCGCTTCATTGTTTTTCACTTTGCATAAACGCGCCTGCTAAATGCCTAAATATAATGTTTTGGTTACATGAATGTGAATAATTTAGTCACTAACTGAGTTTAATACTGTGTGTATTGACCAGCTAAATGTAAAAGTGTAGTTATTTAATTGGTAACTCACTAACAGAAGACACCTGTTTGTGCGTCTTTCAGGTTTGTGGAGGGCTGGTGTGGATCCTGGTGTCTTGCACACACGTGCAACCGAACAATCCTCTGGGATGGGTCATGTTTGTGTCCGTTTTCTGCTTTTTGGCGACCTTCCTCTGGTTAATCGCCTGCGTCTGCAGAGGACACAGAAACAGCAGCAAGTGTTTGTTATTGGTAAGCAGAGTAAGAGAGAGTAAGTGTGTTTATATAAGCAGCAGGCGTTCATGGTGACATCTGTTCGCAGAACTTTCTTTATCATCTGCTTGCTGCGATGTTTTACTTGAGCGCGTCAGTGCCGCTGGCCACCGTCACCATCAACATGCAGAACGCAACCGCGGTCGCTATATACCCCTTTAACTACTACCAGATCGACATTGCGGCAGTGGTAAGTTCAAAACACACGGCTATGATTGTTAAAAGTCATAATAAATCACACTGTATATATTGGCTATCTTATCTCCAAGCTGAACTCTGTGGTGTCGCTTTTGTGATTTTGTGGTGCCATATGTTTAATGCATATGTTCACACTATCATGTATTAAGTATGATAATACAAAAATTTGGCTCCCCCCGTTTTTGACTGAGAAGGGTACCAGCCAAAAGTGAGATGGGGTGGCGGAGGGATGCCACAAAAACTGGAGGAACAACATGAGGGCAAATAAATCCATATATTTTAGAACCATTATTTGATTTTAAGTTTATTTACACCAATAAAACAAGAACTGACCATCTTAAATGAAGCATTTCAGAGCACGTTTTTACTCAGACCTCCTGACCTACTGAAGACATTTGACTAAACTTTTAACCTCTGTCCCATAGGTGTTTGCCTACATCGCCACATTGCTGTACTTCATCCACTGCATCCTTTCTGCCTGTCGATGGAAATCATGCTGCTAAGATAAAAATAAAGTATTGTGGGAAAATTAACAGGCAATAGAGAGGGTAACTAATGGAAACCGGGAGAGGCTGAGAGGGATCAGTCCCAATTTTGAGAGAAACAACCCACAGCTGTGACTGAAACTATTAACTAATCACTACAGAAATTAACTTACTCATACTTTCATACCCGATTATTCAAACCTTTGTTTTCTAATGGTGATAATTTCATATATTTGGGAGAAGGGAAACTTTTAAAAGTATCTGTACTTGAATGACTCCTGTGCAGGTATGAATGAAGGAATAGCATGTGGGTTTTGTATACTTAAAGTAACTTTGTAATAGACTAATAAATTGTTTTTATTTAGCTACAACTATGAACGGCACAATATTACAATAAAATACAATTAATTGGACAGACTGTGTGTATAGCATGTATTAACATTATAAATCTGATGCATTTTCATACACATATCACAGTATGTACAGATTTAAAATATAGCTAAAAAAACAATTAATGTAGACACATTTTTACCTTTTTCAATGCATGTAAATGAAATTTATGTAAGTGGTTGTGGAGGTTTGTCAAGCTACAGACTACTAGATCAGCAATGGTCAAGCTACCCTCCTGAAAAAGTTTCAGATATTTCTAACTAAAAGTACATAATTGCATTAAGACATTTAAATCTTATTTAATGACACAACTATGAGATAATATAGTTAAATTGCAAAATGAGCAATAATTATCTAGCAAAACAAAAGATGTCAATTAGGCTGAAATTAGTAGCATCAAATGAACAAATTAGTAGCATCAAATGAACAATACATTCACTAAAACACTGCTAAAAGAGTGGGTCTGACCATCTAACTAAAGCTGTATGCACAAAATAATGTTACATAACAAACATTGATGAACAACAAACATATTTTGTCATGCTGCACTGATACTTTATCTGAAAGAAACCTGTGACAATGCAAGCTTGTTACTGGAAAACCACGTCTTCAAAAACAGCTGAGCTCTTAGATTGCATTACGCTACTGAAAAATGATGTTTTTTGCGCTGTTGTCACACAATACGAAACTTTAAAAAGATGAATGAGCCATTACTTAGTTGAAACAGTAACAGAGGCGTCTCTTGGGTTTATTGTAGATTTATTGGTGCTTTTACAGTAATATGTCATGTACAGGTAAATATAAGCAGGGTCTGAAATATTAAACGGTAATTCATCTCTTCATTCACTTCTTTTCATGGGCTAGCAACACATAAAAACGTATTTCCCGGGACATGTAGCACTTCTGTACTCTCTTAACTTGCTGTAAAGTTGTTGTCCCTGGATTAGATGCCTGCTCCCAGCAAACAGTGTTTAGTCTCGTGCTAAACGCACAGCCAGCAGTGAGCTTTGAAAGGACATCATTGGCTAGTCTAGTTCAGATCACCAGATGGTTCTTTTGACCCCTGCCCACACTGATCTCTTAACGCCCTGCGCTGCCTTCACTTCGGCCCAGTGGAGACGTGTGTTGGGCACCTCATCCTCCACTTCAGGCTCCTTACGAGCACCAAGTTGTGGCTGTGCCACCACTATAGGAAGAGGCCCCTGCTCGTCCCTGAACTCCACCACGTTCAACTGCTTTTTATCAGCTAGAGTCTGATGAGTCTCCTGTGGAGGGGAGAGAAAAGAGGGAGGCAGTTACAAGACTGGAAGCAAGAACTCTCAAACTGACTAGAATTAAATTGATTCAGCCTGAACTCTTTCTGAGTGGTCTCTAGCACAAGTGCGGCAGGGTATCATCATAAGAGATAATGATTATAGGAATAGTGTTAGAATTAATGTTTCTTATACATGAATGTTTTTACAGAGGAAACAAAAAGCTGACCCCAGAACATCAGACTTAGTAAAAGTACAGTTAGTGTACCAAGCAAGACTAGATAATTCAGATGTGAAGAAGCTGATTGGCTATAATATTTGGTTTTCTTACCTGATTGGCCAGGCCATGAAAGAGAGCCCTGGTGATGTTGAGGAGATTGACAGAACCCTCCACTTTAGCATACATGTCCTCTATTCCAATTAGCTTACAGAGAGTAATCACAGCCCTGTGACAATGCAAGCCATAACCTGAGAGCACATGGAAAACATGGCATGTTAATCAACGATATTAAACTCATGTAACATGACTTCATCACATGCAGATGACAAGTCATAATACGTGACCACAGACAGGCGAGATAACAAGTCATGATCTGCTAATACCGAGACACACTGAATCTGGTTCTGAGAGTTTCCAGGTTCTAGGTCCAGTCGTGACAGCTCCTGCCAGGTTTCATTACTCAGGTGTCAGTGGTGAGATGCGATTACAGACGGCTCGTGCCTGAGGTGTGAAAGAAATGTGCAGACCCCCATTCTGTGGGGGTTTGGCGTGACGTGGCCGGCTGCCATGGAAACCGACCGACTGTGTGGATTTCAGACCGAGTTACAGATTGTGTAAATCAGATCTTTCAAATCAGGACCTCATCAATTCAGCTGTCAGATCTGGATTGGATCCACTGTGGCTTAGATCAGGTGTGAACAGAAAACAGATTGGATGGTACTACTAAGTTCCATTACCATCAGTCTATATATAGACCGTCTATATAGAACTGTCACTGTTGTAAATTGTTTGTGAATGTCTGTAATAGTATCAGGGTAATAATACCTTTGTTCTGTTTCTTCATTCTTAGCGTGGTCCTTTTAAAGGTGGATTCAATGTCATGATATACTGCACATAAAGATGAAAAGACACTTATACATTTATTAATAGCTATACAGAGGCCAAGTTACAACACCAAACTGTATCTACATACAGATATTACACTTAAAAGTCATTATCTGTTCAAAAAGCAATTTACAATGCACGGCTAATTCACAATACTGTAATGGCACCAATCTTTGGTGACCTTATCTTTAAATTCTGTGTTAAAATCCAGTGTGACAGCCATGCTGAAATTTGTCTGCTCTGATTCAGCAACAGAAAATAGAATAAGTAGGTATAATAATAATAATAATAATAATAATATCAGAAGTCTGAAGCTTTATCTCTGTAAAGAAATAAATTCTGCAGCAGTGTGACTTAAATCCTGCGCAAATGCATTTATTTCCTTTAAATACATTCATTGTTCATGAATTCATGATTCACAATGTTGTTAAATAAAGCTTATTCACACTTTTGTTCTTGCTATTATACCTCTCTGAAGGCTCCTGTATATGTTTTTTCTTCATTTATATATGCCACTCAGAGGTTTCTCTATTTTCACTGCTGAAGTGTCTCTATTGTTTTGTCATGCTTTTCAATAAGCAAATACCAATAATAAATACATTTGATTTTTTTATAAAACCTCACTCACTCACACACATGCAGTACATATACAAATGAGATTTAGTGTCCGCAGGATGACCCAGTGTTTTTGTCTTAAGTTATGAGATGACACGCATGCAAAGCACCCACCCACCGACCAACCCACACAGCACTGTATGACTCACTGGTATGGTTGTTGTATCTCTCTATGTAGTAGAGATAATGCACAGCTCGGTTCTTTGCCTGTAAAAAGGTACACACAAAACATGTATTGTAAGCTGATCTAGATAGATGAAGCCCATAAGGTTTAAATTGTGGAAGTGTGTCAGGAGAAGTGGAGAGTTATTGAGCTCACACACACACACACACACACACACACACAC
>JAZGTK010021944.1:0-10432 GCA_036877625.1 Ambastaia sidthimunki
ATGTGTTGCTCTACAGAGTGAGGATCTGTGTAAGACTCACACCATCAGATCTTCAGACAGTGATACTGTTGAGAAGATGAGTCCAGGTCTGGATTCAATTCCACTCAGTGAGATGGACAAAGCTGCAGTACTCACACTCATCAGAGAAGAGGTGATGCAACACACACGTGTCTTATTATACCAGCCCGGATACACTGATCTGAGATCTGACTGAGTGTGCCAACGCCACAGAAAACACATGCATTCATGAATTTTGTGATTCTACATTTATTTATTAAGTTGTGCATTATTAATTTCAATTAAAACTGTAATCCGTAATTTTTGGGTTAAAAATGAACGAAAATAACAGATCAGTGTTCAAAACTGTCTCCTTATCTTATCCTGATTCACAAGGGTAAGTTTATAATAATGATTTATAATTTGAACTGTCAGGTCTGACTTCCAGGGAACCGTCAGTTTGGCTTCATTTTACTAAAAAGTGTTTTCAGTGAAAATGTAACGTCAAATGTGCATGTTTTAAATATATATGTAATCAGATTTACATATATCTGATTACATATATTTACATATATCTGTGGCTGGTCGGAATGTTTTGACAATGTTGTGTTTTTGTATCCCCAGATAATCGCCAAAGAGATCGAAGCCAATGAGTGGAAGAGGAAATATGAGGAGAGTCAACTTGAGGTCGTTGAAATGAGGTACGTCATCTTTACCTCATCCTCAAACCCTTCCCAGAATGCACCTTGAATAAAAACAAAGTTCTGACTTTGTGTACTGATTTTACTGCAGGAAAATAGTGGATGAGTATGAGAAGACAGTTGCCCAGATGATCGGTAAGAAGGCATGTTTGTTTGAGGTCAACTGCATTTCATGTTGAATGTCACAGTATTTCTGGAGTGGCATGTGGATTTAAAACGTAAATCTTTCATTATCTGTGAATCGTTTTAAAGCGGAAGATGAGCAACGAAAGAACATTGGGTCTCAGAAGAGCGTCCAGCAGTTAACTTTGGAGAGAGACCAGGCGCTGACCGACCTCAACTCTGTGGAACGCTCATTGTCCGACCTGTTCAGACGCTACGAGAACATGAAGACTGTCCTCGAGGGCTTTAAGAAGGTAACATATCTTTAAAGTTCAAATATAATCTGAATCTTACAAACACTCACCCTGTAGTGCAGATGAACTGAATATGGTTTGCGGTCTTTCGTGTTTTTGTCAGAATGAGGAAGTGCTAAAGAAATGTGCTCAGGACTACCTCACTCGCGTGAGGCAAGAGGAACAACGTTATCAGACCCTCAAAATCCACGCCGAGGAGAAACTCGACAAGTACGATTGTTTAGTCATCACCTAATGTTCAGTATTAATGGAATAACTTTTCTGGGAATCAAACCCACATCCTTTGTGCTTCTAGCTTAATGTTTTACCAGCTGAGCTACAGGAGCAGTTAACATGTGATTTCTTCTCTCTCTGGACTGCAGAGCGAATGACGAGATAGCTCAGGTACGTGTTAAAGCTAACGCGGAGAGCGTAGCGCTGAACGCCAGCCTGAGGAAGGAGCAGATGAAGGTGGAGTCTCTGGAGAGAGCGCTGGAGCAGAAGGTAAGATCTCACATCTTCAGCTGGACCACACACATCTCATAAAACACATCCCACCATCATAAACTACATAAACATCTACCCTTCATTTAAAATGTCTCTTTCAGAATCAGGAGATTGAAGAGCTCAGCAAGATTTGCGATGAGCTCATTGCCAAACTGGGCACAACAGACTGAGAAGATGAACTTACATTTTCCCCGTATGTCCTGTGTGACCCAAACCCACTGCGATCCACCTCTGGAAATCCCATTGCTTTTACATTTTTGTTTTTGGAACGAGTGATTTTTCCGTCTGTCTGGCTCAGTGAATGGAAGAAAAAGCAAAACGTGAGCTAAAGAATAAAATTAAAAGATTTTTTTCACAGATTCAGAAGTGCTGATGTTGGACTCCAGTTTCATCCGCTTTTGGTGTTATGAAGTTTGTGAGAGAAAAACACCCACATATCTCACGCGTTTCTGTGAAGTCGTGTGTTTGTTGCAGACTGGTCTGTTGTGTACTGGGGGTTTCCTCTGATGTGGGTATCTGGTCAGGTGTACATATAAAGAAACAGAGTTTTTAATATGTGGGTTTGAGGGTCCACGGCCGTGTTTATAGTTTACATGGTCCCACTGCTGATATTTGTTACAGAGGGAGCAAATCATATTATTTGCAACTTTCAATTACGGATAAAACGCATTTGTTACATTACTTGCATTGATTTTGAATAGTACTGTAACCTGATTAAATATTTAGTTGATTTTTAGAGGTCATGATATAAATTTAAGGAATACATTTTAGCATATTCAAAATCTCTGTTTTAGGAGTTTAGAAGTACGTGTTTTCTTCAGTAGCGGTTTGGGTGCCAAATGATCATAATTCATCATAATTGTCCAATAAAATTTCACATCACAGGTTTTCAAACAAACTGAGAACACTTATACTCTTGAAATATTGAAATGAAACATTTTGCTTTCAAATCTACATTTAGTTTATAAAGAAGTTCATTTGCAATTCATTTTGCTGTTTATTTTTAACGTTTTATTTTGAACGGCACCTGTCAGAGGTCTTTGGTTGCCCCGTGACACGAATCATCCTCAAAACCTTCAACGAAGTCATTACGAGAGTTGACAATCTTTTCCCAGACTCGCTGTGTCTAATGCTAAAGTGATGCTGTCTATTGGCTGCCGTTTTTTTACCCACAATTCCCTTGTGCTGTCTTATGCAATATTTTTGCTTACAATAACCACCTGCCAGATCAAACCGCTTTCTGTGTGCCAAACATAAATATGGGCCTGCAGATTGTGTGTGTCTATGATGTTCTGCATCTCTGAAACCCGACCTGTGTATATTTTTATGAAAATGAGATTGTTGTTTTATTGTGTTACTGATGTTTGTAAAGTGGAAGAGAGAGCGTTGAAAAGAAATCCCATTGGCTAATATATATATTTTGTGCATAATTCATTCCCTAAAATAAATAAAAGTGAGAATTAACTTGATGTGTTGTTTTGTGCTTGGATCATTAAAACACAAATTTGATCAACATTATAATTATTTAAATTAAGTTTTGTTTAATCAAGAAGCTTTATTTAAACCAATAATTGAGTTACATAGTTTTCACTGTGTATGTGACGGCTTCCTTACATGAATAATTTGCACGTGTATTTAATCCTTTAAGTGGGAATCTAGTTTGCTAGACAAGAGATTGTTCTTGTATTGAGGAAAGACAATGCACAGAACACAAACCTAACATTCTTTTAAACGTATATCCCGTGTTTAAGTCAGAACACACAAAGGTTTTAGATAACTAGAAATGTTGGTTAATGTTGTTTATGCAGATCTGTTGCATGTGTTAAGCTGATAAAATGCTCAGGTTCACACTGTGGGATTATGGTGAGGTGCTAAAGGGGTTTAGTTGAGACTTCCTCATTGTCTCACGTCTTCTCTCCAGCAGTCTCTTCATCATGAAGACTCTTCTTGTTCTGCTGATACTGTTCGCCGTCGTGTTACACAGTGAGTATCTTCATATTATTAATGCAGCATCTGTGTTATCTTATAAAGCTTTATAATCACCAAAATGTATCATTAAAATGTTGATACTGTGATGTAACTGCAAATTAAGATTTTACACAAAAGGATATTTTTAATTGTTTTATTGTTTAATTTTTTTGTGAATTATTATAGATTTCAATAATATGTTTACATTATTATGAATGTCAATGTGTGTTTTTTTATTAGATAACAAACCATATTATTACACAATAAGAAATGCTGGGTTGCTCCAACCTATATTGGTTAAAATATGAACAAACCATTAAATTAGAAAATAGAAAATTATAGGTTAATTTTACCCAATCATTGTGTTTGTCCATTAAATACCCAACAACGTATATAACAAACAATTCTATGTGTTAAAATATAATGATAAATAATTCTATATCAATTGTATGTTGAATTTTAGCTATTTAAACTTGATATTTGCTGTTTTTTGACGTTTACTGATAAATTCTTATACATATACACGTATACATATATATCATGCTTTGGTCTTATAACATATACATAATTTATAACGTATACTTAAAACATATAGGCGTAACAGTGTCCCTATAGGATTTGAAGGGGTTCATTTTAATCTCAGATCAGCTGTGTTGTCTTGTCCGGTATGTAAAGGTGAAGGGTTGAAGTGTTACACCTGTGTGGCTCATAACCAGGACGAGTGTGACCGACAGGGTTTGACTGCGTGTCCCGCAAACGCAGACGCCTGCGCCACTATCACAGGAGCCCGTGAGTATTTGCAGACCTGCAGTTTGACCACAAGGGGGAGACATAACCCTGAAGTTGGGGTCAAATTTTACATAAAATACAAATTTTATCTTTAAATGATCCTGATTCAAATGCAAGCACGATGCAAAAACGACATATGACTTTGACATAACGTGCACAATTGTTATTGCGTCGTTCTTCATAGACACAAATATGCACATCGTTTCTGCTTAATTCATACCCTCGTAACCATGATGTATTGCTTCAAAAATGTTTGCTTTCCACTAATGCACGTGTTTCCTCCACCGCAGACACAGTTTTGAAGTCATGCTCTTACAAGTCTTTCTGTGAGAAGTCGCACATGAGCGGCGGGGAGCTGCGGTGCTGCTTCGGCGATGCGTGTAACGGGCCGCACCGCTCGCACAGTCACGCGGAGCACAGCGCCGCCGCGGGCCTCGTCTCCGGCCCCGTCCTGCTGCTGGGACTCGTGCTGCTTACAGTAGCTCTCAAATGACTGTAAATCTGCCGAGCTGTAGTCATGTGCGACATAAACAAACCCTCACCGAGAGCTGCTCGTGTCATTACAGATGCTGATGCTGCAGCATCTGTGTGGCGTCAGTAACCTCTGCGTAGAGTTTATCTCTTTCAATGTATGTGTATAAGCTCAAATAAAAGTCTGCTAACTAACTAATAAAGTATTAAATAACCAGATAAAGTTCAGTGTCCGTCTTCACTTGTTATCTGTCTGTCTGCATGTCCTTAAATCTATGTCTGTCTGTCAGGATGTTTATAATGTATGTACTGTATGTCTGTCCGCCCGTCTACTTTTCTTTATGTCGCTCCATCTCACTCTCTGTCCTAATATCTATATGTCTGTTCGTATGTCTATATGTCTGTTCTTATGTCTATATGTCTCTTCGTATGTCTATATGTCTGTCCTAATGTCTATATGTCTCTTCGTATGTCTATATGTCTGTCCTTATATCTATATGTCTGTCCTAATATCTATATGTCTGTTCGTATGTCTATATGTCTGTCTTTATGTCTATATGTCTGTCCTTATATTTATGTCTGTCTGCCTGTCCTTATATCTACATGTATGTCTGTCCTTATATCTTTATGTCTGTCTGTTCTTATATCTATATGTCTGTCTGCTTGTCTGTCCATATATCTATATGTCTGTGCGTTTGCTTTTCACTCATCTGTCTGTCTGTCTGTCTGCCCTCTTGTCTTCTGTTCTCTGTGTCAGTCTGTCTGATCATCAGTTTTCCAGCTGTGATGGGAAGCGCTCGCGTTACACGTGCTTTAGGAAACGTCTCCTCGAGCGGAGGGCTTACCCAGCTGTGTGACGTCATGCGCGGGGGTGTCCGGGAGGGTCTCGGGTTCCAGTGCTGGTGGGAGGCGGTGAAAGATCATTTAAAAGTGTCCGCAGATCCGAGACTCAGCGCGGCTGCATCCAACTGCGTGTGACTGTGTGCAGAACTAACAGTTTATAAGGTGAGTGTCCGACACCAGTTATTATTATAATAATATTAATGTTAACGTGTGCAGATGTGCTGTCAGATTCAGCTCTTTTTAAACGAGAAATAATATAAATATATTTTAAAAATCCGATGTAACCGGAGTACGTTTATAAAGTTTATAAACATTATGCGTGTCATATTAAAATCGTTGTTTTAAAGTAAAACGTGAAATTGCATAGTTGTTATTTAACTAAAATGTGCAAATCAACTTAAGCATAAACAATCGAACGTGATTATCCACGTTTTAATGCTGCTTTGTAAAGGTTTGTAAATAAAAAGGTATTTTTCTAACAACCACAGCGGTGAAATGTGATGATTTCATGTGTGGACGGTGATTGTGATGTGATTGAATAATCACACACTGAGATTTGTTGTCATTGTAAGTTATTGTGGAGATCTTGCGCTCATCAGCTCATGAATGAAGTTTTAATGAGCACGAATAAATTGTTTAAGGGCATGTAAGAACAAATCTGAGGACAGCTGGATGCGTTTATCTGTGATGTCTGTTTGTGCTTTTGCCTGTATGATGTGATCTGTAAACACCAGAAACGTGACCATTCATTTCACTTTATATTTCTTTAAATGCTGTTTCTAATTGAATGTTGGATATTAAATTATACTAATGTACTTATGTTATTTATATCACAAACCAAAGCATTATCCCTGCTAACAATCTTAGGTTGTATGAATGTTACCCAAACGTTTCTATTAAGTAACAGAAACGTTACAAATGTTATTTTAAACGTTGTAGGGACTTCAATACATCCAGTTTTAGATGTTGTATTATACTGCTTGATTATAAGACTGTTGTAATTTCTGTAACTCTTTTAAAATGTTCCACTACCTACTTATAAAAATAACATTTATTATATATGATAATGTTAAAAAACATTTGCCTAATGTTACTGCAAGAACATTTTTGATAATGAGGGAACATTAGCCAACGTTCTGAGAATGTTTCCTGTTAGTTGGGTGGATATGAAGATATGTTCTTCAGTCCAGAGTCATGTATGCTTCTGGTATTTGAGGCTTTATGGACCAGAGCAATGACCACGAGAGTCACACATGACACTGTCATCCCTGAGTTTCTGTTTGTGTTGCTTTTCCAGGTTTTCCAGAAGGCATAGCCATGGTGACCTCTTCTCCACTCCATACTTTGCTTGGTCTGATGATCCTGCTGACCTCAGCTGAGGCCCAGCAGCCCAAGATTCAACTCCGCCTCGCCGGAAACAAGCACAAGAACTCTGAGGGCCGTGTGGAGGTCTTCTACAACAATGAATGGGGAACCGTTTGTGATGATGATTTCTCCATCGAAGCCGCCCATGTTGTGTGCAGGGAGCTCGGCTTTCTGGGGGCTGTGTCTTGGTCTCCTTCTGCAAAGTTTGGACAAGGAGAAGGTAAGAAAGAGGACGGGACCAAGAAATTCTCCAAAAACTCATTCTGCAGGTGTTTAATAAACTAAGAGCTACCAAGGGCATATGTTCTGGGATCACATGGCTAATGTCCCACAAGTCATGCGTTAGCCATTCAAAATCAGACAGCTGTTTAAGTTAGGAAAAAATATGGAATCAATGTTCAAAATTCAGAGCAGACATAATCTCATCTTCGTCTCGTTATTATAGAAACATGATGATCATTCTCTATAAATCTGTCCAGAGATTGTAAATCAAAACTGGAAGATCAGTGGGTGGTTGTGGAAGGGCCCAGTGAAACAATAACCGCTGGTCTTTTATTTCCACCAAGTAAGCAAAAATCCCACTCGTGGAAATAAAATTATACATGTAACATTAAAGAATGTTTGCAGATGCAATAGAAGTTCTACACCAGCAGAACAGTAGCAGGGTGGTTTAAGCTAGTTATTGCTGGTTAAGCAGGTTGACCGAGGATATCCTGCATGCTGATTAGCTGGAAGCCAGCACAACGTGGTCCCGCACAAACTAATGACCAACAGATGCTGATAATTATCCAGGAAAGCAGTTCTGAAAAAACAACATGTCTTTTGTTCTGTCTACCACAGGTCGCATTTGGCTGGACAACGTCCATTGCACAGGCAGAGAAAACTCTTTGGCCGACTGCCCGTCAAATGGCTTTGGGGTGTCGGACTGCAGACATACTGAGGACGTTGGTGTGGTTTGCAATCACAAACGCATTCCCGGCCACAGATTCATCAACATGATAAGCAACGACGTTGAGGTACCTCTGTCTTCTGGATGCACTCTGTAGATTCATGTAGCCATTTTGGTTAATCAACATCACTGAAGTTGACGGTCTGGGATTTTACCAAAATGCAGTGCAGATGTGAACAGTCAGCAGTAAAGTAAAGCCTGAGGGTCTGTTGTTGGTCGATGGGATTTAAACCGACCAGATATGCCTTTGAAATGGCTTTCAAAAGAGTTCAGGGCTTCAAAGATTAGTGGTGTTGTACTCCACAGACCACACTACCGTCTACCATCAGAACCAGAGCATTACTCATCTAACCGGAAAGCCAAACCCAGCTAGCAATATTAGGTTGCAAAGAACGTTTCCCTAACTTTTTTTAGACAGTATTATATTATTGCTTAATTATATGAACGCTATTTAAACTTTTTGTTTCTGTAACATTTTTAAAACATCTAACAACTTACGAATAACATTTTTGATATATGATGAAAATACATACTATTAACATTACTGCGAGAACGTCTTTGATTCTTTGATTTTTTAACTTTGAGAGAACCTTGAGAGAACGTAACTCAACGAGCGTTCCCTGTTAGCAGGAAAGGTCTGTTACCGTGGGTCACACATTCCTTCCCAAAGTTTGCTGGTCCGGAATAGTTTATTAGCGTTTATGACGTGCAGCTGTCCACACACCCCCACGTCTCTCACGTGCAACAGTCAGTCTCGAGATCTGTTGACTTATTACTCAATATTTGTGTATTTGCCACATTGCCATGGAAACCAAGGTAGGTTTGGTCAAACCAAGGTTTGAAGATGGGCTCATGGGGGTGATCAAAGCCCTCAGTGTGCTTTTCTTTTCCATGAGCTGAGCTTTAATGACTTTACCACATTGTGGGTCTGTCTCAGGATCTTTCCTGCCTCTCTCCAGTCATTCCCTCACTCCTGCCGTCACCCCCGAGACTGTTAAACATCACAGAGATGCTGACTGACAGAAATCCGGTCTGTGAACTGACTGAATTTTCTGTTCATGAGAAACACAGAGACTGTTGGTTAATTGATTCAGATAGATCGTGTGTGAAACACAGTGGGGTCATTTATGGGATGGCTTTTGTAGGATTTCAAACATCCTGTCAGATAAATATATTGCATTTGGCAATCTCAAGCTGAAACTACAATGCGTGTCTCTTAGAAAGTGAATCTACAAATGATCTACAAATATCTTTTTATCATTTATCATTTACATATTTGTAATATTTACATACATTCTTGATTATGATAAAAATGCATATTTTTTTATTAAAAATGGTTTCAGTAGCACGGTTAAAACTATGTTTAAGCAAACGTTTATGAGCGACGTAAATGGCCCTCGTTGTGTGGAACAATCTGTCAGCTGTCAGGTCACCTTAACTTCCTGTGACATCAGCAGTCAGGCGACAGGGTGCGTATATGAATGGCTGTTGATGGTTTTAGCTATTGGTAGGTGTCTCTGCGAATTTTCCGGCACGCGCATACCAGAAGTCTGGAGTACAGAAGCTCCTCTGTGAATCATATTTGGGCAAATTCTCAAAGGCTGGTTGTACATCACAATGTCAGGGTGAGTAAGACCAGACAAGCTGCCAAGATTTCTTAGACTTCCTTCCAAGTTCCAACACCAATGTTTTCATAAGCAAGAGCCCGTCTTTTTGTGTATTTTTCTCCTCAACGTTGACAATCGCGTGTGTGGAATGACTCGATGACCTAGCGCATCACCCGCAGACTAAATAGTTTTCGTGTCATAAACGTGCATTACAAAATACTTCCTTAAATATTATCCCACTCAGCCAAATGTGGAAAATTCAGAGACATTTTTCTTCCTCTTACACACACAGGCATCAATGTTTCATGTTTGTTTGCTTGCGTGAGCTGCACCCTGTAAACTTTGCCTCCTAAGATCTCACTTGAAAACACAGGAGAGGAGAAAGTGAGAGATAAACATGTGGTATTAATGTGCCCATTCTAACCTGCCACCCAGGTAACAATTTTAGGTTAAAAGAATGTTTCCCTTACGTTCCCATTAAGTAGCAAAAATGTTAAAGACGTTATTTTGAAAGTTTCAGGAAGTTTAAAGCTTACAGTTTTTTAGACATTGTATTAACAATATTGTTTGTTTATAAGAACAATATTTAAACAGTTTTTTAATTCTGTCTATTTTTAAAGCGCTCCACTAACTACTAAAAAATTAACGTTTTCATGATACATTATGGGAAAAACATTCTACTAGTGTTACCTCAAGAAAAACATTTTGATAACTTTGGGAGAACCTTAGCCAACGTTCTAGGAATGCTCCCGGTTAGCTGGCTATGATGACATTAGTTCATCAGCTGCATGTAACGACACACTTCATTACACTGAAAGCATGCGGTCAGCTTCATCGTTT
>JAZGTK010021945.1:0-10431 GCA_036877625.1 Ambastaia sidthimunki
TGTGGACGTACCCCGCACTTGCTGCTCCAGGTTCAGGATCACGTTGACGGCCTGATGCAGGACCAGCAGTTTGGTCTGCGGTTTATCGTTGGTCAAGTGCAGCTGACACATGCGACCCAGTTCTTTGAAGGCCTCGTTGATGTCGCGCACACGCAGTCGTTCTCGAGCGTTGTTGGCGACTCGCCGCTCTTTCTCCCGTTCCACCTTCATCTCCGGTGGCAGATCCTCTTCATCTTCATTATCCGGACTGCCGAGAGATGACAACGGCAATACAATAAACAACTTACACGTGAAACGTTCACTTTAAACAATCATCCATAAAAGAAAAAATGACAGCTTATCCACTCCACAAAGCAAAGCAGGAACTGTAGCATCAAACACACATCTAAACCTTGTGAAGGATTACTGAAACATTACAGGCAGGTGTGTAAGAGCAGGACAGAATTAACGGGATGGGTCACAGTTATCAGATGCACTCATGCACTCAGTGGTGGGAGACAGACTTACTCTTCTCCCTGGTCTGACACACTTGAAAGGGCCTGATGGGTAAACGCCTCCTTTCTGAAAACAATGTGAGGGGGGGGGACACTTTAAAACACAAGTACAATGTGTGCTGCAGAACCCCAGAGTGAGAATCCACAACAGACACAATGTTTCTCGTCACAGATTTAGATCAGACACACTTGCTTTAATGTGTTTGAGCATTAATATCATTTTAGTTTAAAACATTCATCTGTTTTTCGTGCTTGTACCTCGCTCTCTTGCTTTCCTTCTTCTCTTCCTCAGACTTCTCAGCCACAGAGGAGTTCTCATCTTCCTCTCGGTCTTCTCTCTTGACGTCAGACTTATTGGAGGAATGTGTGGAGTGGCTCAGACCTGAAGATGAGACACATGAGCTCTCAGCTTCTGTTCACATGCTGCTGGTTAAAATCAAGTGAAACATCATCTCACTGTTGAAGCTCTTTCCTCCCGAAGCGTGAGCCGACTGCAGCAGACTGCTGCCTGCAGGAGGACATGCATGGTCGTCATGGTGACCTCCAGCCTGTGTGGTGCAGTAATTAACACGCATTAATACTCACAGGTGCAGTGTTATTGTTTTGAGTATCATCACACACACAATTACATGCAGTTCTGCAGCTACAGTTTCAAAGCAGCTAAACTACAATCAAGCTGCTAATGTGCAATACTGCAATGAAGCTGCAAGATTGCTCAGAGTCCACTAACCATGGCAGGGTGTCTGTTGCTGAGGGACAGTCCGGGGTTCGGGTAGGTCTGAGGGAGACCTCCCATTGGTCCACTGGAGGTGGAGACGGCACCCAGCAGGCCCTGAGCTGCAGGAATTCCTGGGGTCTGGCCCACTGCGTGACTGCGCAGCACGTAGATGGCCTCCTCCAGCCGGTCGTCCATTTTATTCTGCTGCAGGAGATGACAGACTTTCATCTCAACGGTTACGGTTTTGTATTTTGAAATCAACGGCTGATGCTTGAGGTACCAAAACTGCTCAAATGCTCTTTAAAGTCCTTTAAACACCTACCAGTGCATGAAGTCCAGTCTCATAGTCAGGAGACACAGCAGTCTGACTCGAGGGTCTCGACCACTGAGCTGTTCCTGATGAAGAGAACGAATGCGATTACTGACACTGGACAGCAGAGGGCCCTCAAGAGCTTCACGTTTACACGTATTCATCTCTGTAACTCAATACAGACTTACCTGTGACGCCCTGAGGAGAGCCCACAGGAGTGGAAGGAGAAGGTGAGAAGTTGTTGCTGTTGTGGTCTGAAGGATAGATCTACAACACACAGTACAACACACGATGCTAATGATCCATAACTACATTAAAACTGCAGTAAAAAGATCTTACAGGACAGTAAAAAGTCTTTATTAGTGAATAATAAAACTCACAGACGCAAGAGCTTTCCCGATCTCATCACCTGAGCTGCCCGTCACTGAACCTCTGCTGGCTGAGAACCAGAAAACATGTTCATTACTGTTTTATTATCTGCTCTTAATGAAAGACTGAAAGCCACTTTCTCCAAATGATGCTTCCAGCTCAAGACAGACGAGAGCCAAAATAATTCTTTGAATCAATTGTGAATCACTGGTTTTACGTGATGGTGAATTACCCATAATGCTCTCTGTCACGTTCATGGAGGACGAGTGGCTATAAGCTGTTGAGCCTGAATGAAAACCGTTGACTTCTGCTCCATGAAGAGGATAATTCTGCTGAGACAAAGTGACTTACAACACAAATCCTTCTACAACAATCACAGTTTAATCCACTAGCGACCCAACAGACTCAACTGACATTAGCAGCAGCAGGGCCAGTGTGACGTACCATCCGGTCCTGCGAGCTCATCGCCGAGAAAGCGCCGGTGTGACCGTGTGCTGAATTTCCCAGCAGAGCCGTGTAACCTGACTGACCTACAGCTCCAGAGGAGGCCCAGAGGTCTGGAGACGAGTGGAGACCCTCTGCCAACACAAGCACACAAGAAGTGTGATACTACAGTCCAGATAAACGTCTGCTCATGACTTCAAATCAAAGAACAAACAACTACAAGATAATTAAAGTCATTAATTTGTGTTTGTGAACACAGAATGTACATGTTAATATGAGCAGTGGACATACAGACATCATGTAAACATGAGACTGAATTTTATTTTCATACACACCCTGCATGTAAAAAGATCCTGGATACAAAGAAGCAGTTTTGGAGGCGGGAAACCCGGGACCGTCACGGACATAATCATCACCAGAGGTGGAAACGTACACCTGAGATTGAAAACACAACCACACAGAGACACAGCGACACTCATCATATGGACCAATAGAAAGAAAGAAATCATTCACACACAAGTGAGCAACTGGTACAGAGCCTGAAACTGGCACTTCATTATTTTTGGTACAAATGACGTGTAAGCGTGTTTCCATAGTGCCCCTCAGATAAAGTGGCAGAGAACAGAGCATGCTGGGAAATACGCCATCACAGTCTGCACTTCCTCTCGCACCCCCATAAGCCAAAAAAGGAGAGAGGACAGCACTGCTAAAACCGAGTCCAAATGAAGCAAAGAACTCTGGGTAAGAACACAGAACAGGCTCTTCATGTTCCCGAATTTTAGTACAAAAATGACTCTCAAACACCTCCCATTATTATAAAAACACATCTCATCAGCAACACTACAGACATTCAAATAACTATTCTACATCAATACAGGACGCAACCGAATGACAATCAGAAATCATTTATAAACGCACATCCTTCATCACACACGCTTGAACACGTATGATCCGTGTGTTGTTTGGAGGTTCTGGGCCGGTGCGGAACACAAATGCAGCAGATATTTCTCTTCTCCCTGTGATTTGATTTAAGAGACAGAAGTGGAATGGAGAGATGCTCTTGTAATTACAGAGCCATCTGCCGGCTGCTGGAGCTCATCCAACTCCACAGGCAGCTGGCCGAGGAGGGGAGGGGCCACAACATGGGGGAGGTCTCGCTGAAGATACGGCGAAGCAGACCGAAAACCTCATTAAAAACACAAGAGAGCAGCTCTTCTGCTGCAGGAGCATAAAGCACCCAGAAATGGACCAACTTAAATAAATACATGCCACTAGCCCTTTAAGCTTGTGAGGAAAACAAGATCTTTTGAGTGTTTTCCTGACGCATTCAATACGTTTCCAGCAAGTCCAGACACGTTAACAATCCATTTCCCCTATTTAGAGTCAGAACTGGTCTTCAAAATATCATCTCAGATAAAACAATCCTGTCTGAAGGTAGCAGAGAAGTCACAAGAGTATTCTCGCTTCTGAACATGTTTTAAGGTAAGAAAACACAGTCACTCACAGAAGACGGCAGTCCTGCTGGTTTCCGGATCTTTTTCGGTTGAGGGTCTGTAAACGATCAAAAACATATTTGTTTTGTTCATGTCAAATACATACTGATTGTACGCAAGTCGTGTTCAAGTTTGTCCGTTTTTTACCCATTCCTCCATCCGAGGGGCGTCTCCGGGGGTTGTTGGGGAATGAAGGGTAGAACTGAGAGCCAGATTTTAGACCGGATGGAGAAATGGAGTCAGAGCTGATGTCAGAGGGCAGAAACCCAGACTACAAAAAACAACACAATCTGAGTCCATGAGGAAAACTGCATTAGTTTCCATTAAGCTCTTAAATGAAGCTTTAAATGAACTTACCTGACCACCAAAAGGAGAGTACGGACCTCTTTCATTCTTACCTATAAAAGACAAACGTTGGGACATGAAGGTTTTGAGGACATCTGAACTCATCCACTCATCTATTCTGAATAACTGGATAAGAAAGCTCATGAGTCTCAACATCAGACACGTAAAACTCACCACTGATGCCTGTGCTGAGGAACGGAGAGGACAGTCCTTCATGGTTGTTGTAGTGAGAGCTCTCCCCATAACTCTGGAAAACACCAGACAGAACCAGTTTACTACAAAAATGTGTCCCAATGACACTATTGAAATAGCAACGTCGCAAGGTTCTGGTTAGATCTGGTTTGTGTTTCGCCATGGTTACCTGGTTAAAAGAGGGGCTGTTCTGATCACTACCAGCCCAGGGACTAGTGCGTTCATCCATACCTACAAAACCAAACAGATGAAGAGCCGTCAGACCAAACCTGCCAGAACGTCTGTGACTGAGTTCATGTGTAAAACACCATCAGACGTGTGGAGAGTCAGTCTCTGGACTTCATCCAATAAACAGAGCGTTCACTCACTCACTGGCTCTCATTAACCCCGGCAGAGAGGGGGAGCACAACAACAACCATCAAAGATGCACAAAATTACCATTATTGTATCACTGCAAATGGAGCCACAAAAAGCACAAAGGTTTCTACCCCCAGATATGGAATTATTAAAAAAGTACTAGTTACCATCATTATAAAACCTGTATATGTATATATATAGAAACACTAATACTCAGAAACAACGTTGCCTGAATGTTTTAAAGTGACTGGAGCAGAAATTTCTCGTATCCCCTCCCTCCTGTGTTATGCCTTAATGCAAAGCTCTCCATAGACACATGACTTAATTGCATGCCGATTTGCATAATTGTGCATATTAATGCAGTTGGTTTATGAATATTCATATTCTCCTTTTGATTTTTTTGGAGGTCTAATTAAAAATGTGTGAGAAGAGGGGGTCTCGGGCAGAGCGTCCACCCCGACAGATGCATGAGAAATGACACTGAGTGAAAGAGTTTCTCTGACATCTTATTAGCTATATCTGATACAAATCTGCTACAGTTTCAGACTAATAAATCAATTTCCTCAAGGAATTCAAAGAGGACTCAAACCCTGAGGTGTGGGGAGTGACTGTGTTGGAGATGAGGTGGAAGGGTGCGAACGGGGGAAACTGGTTCTGTCCTGTCCTGAGAGAGTGACGGGCCAGCTGCAGAGGTGAGCGAGCAGACACCTAACAAAACCCTCCCATGCATCTCCAGCTATCACCTCCACCACCTCCAATAAGAGGGAGGAAATGACCTAACACAATCAGCACCCTCTGAACACTTGTGTGTTGAGGAACAGATAGATGAACCTCAAAATGTTCTTACTTTCTGTTTCAGTTTATATCACGGCACACAGGAGAAAGTCTGAACTTGCAGCTAACTGATATATCACAATTTAGAACTGAAACTGAAAATTTGCATAAAGACACATATAAAGACAAAAACACATTTAACATTTGCATTTAACAGTGACGGCTTACCTGATCCAGCAAACTGACTGCTGGCGAGAGTGGTTGGCCTGTTCTTACCATTGGCCACAGGAGGTGCAAACATCTGCAGCAGAGAGATGTTAAAACACACAACACAGTTAGAGACCCACAGACAGACGTCACGTGTATTTGCAATGTCAACCTCTTGCTAACAGACTCTTACCGCACTGAAGTCTAACAGGTCACTGAGTTCTTTATCGGTTCCCACTGTGGTCATTCTCTGATGTGATTCACTCATACCCCTCTGACTTTAACACAGCCTGCAGGACAAACACACACACCTGAGTTCAGAGGAATGAGACACAGCCATGACGTGTCCATGTAAATACAAGTAAAACACAATATATCATATCACATGTACTTTTAAGGGACCTGTCACCCCAATAATCACGTTATTGGTCTATCAGCATGAGTTTATTGGACATATTCTCACACTCATCAACATTAAAAAATTAGTTACAGCCTTACTGTGAGGAAAACTCAAACTATCTGAGCATGTTTATAATGACAAATAAAGGGGATTGTTTTTGTAAACACATGTTCAGTTTAGTTTATTAACTCCACATTGCTTTTGCTTCAGGACAGATCAGTGCCAAGTTATTAAACTGAAGGAGAGAATGATCTTAAACTGAAACGTGTGTGATAGTGACTTCACACACTGCAGTTACTCCTGCTTACAGCTACAATCAATCTGAACATCATGACACTCTGAACGGATGCTAACTCTCAGTTTATCATTAACAGGTTAGCATCACTTGCTCACACTCTTCAGGAAGTCAGTCCTTGTTTATTTGTATTAGTTAAATTATGCTCTGATCTGTCTTCTTTGTGATATTTTATGTTATGCAACACAAGTGCGAACCAGTTTCCAGCCAATCACATCACATGCAAATCTATGTTAACTTACTGTCCATCTATAACCTGTGTGTGAGTTATAGTTGCCAACAGGTGGTGTTTTACTCTCTCATAATCCACCACTAACTTCTCTCACCAGTTTGATTCTAACACCAGCAGGAGTCAGAAACTAAAATAAAACTGTTTTTACACCTTGAAAGTGTCTTTTTGTCTTCATAATGGTTTTCTGAAAGCAACACACAGAGTGAAGTGAAAACACAAGTATGATAACGGGGTCAACAGAGACGAGACACATTTCTTTCCTCACTATGACGCTATATTGCCGTGTAAAAGGTGAAAAACGCGGAATATATATAATATTATATTAAGTATTTATATTTACATAAGTAAACATGTAGAGATTTTTGGTCGTCGTGGAAGGTGAAGGCCGCAGTTAAACCTCACAACACAGTTTAAAACGTGTTTCTCTTTGTTAATTGAATGTTAGTCCTGTATTATTAAACTGTTATTAAACTGTTATTAAACTGTTATCACACACCTCCAACTTAACAATAACAATAATACATCATGAAAAGCCTTCAGTTGTTTTAATGTGTAGATATGTTTAAAGTAACGTTTAGTGGTAAAGATTGATCCAGACATGGATAAAAACATGCAATAAACTCACAATTAACCAAATAACAGATAAAAGCAGGACTAGATAAACAGCACCACACGTCCACACTTAAGTTTAGTGTAAATTACCGAGAAATAATGAAATATAATAAACACGCGTTAAAGTAACTTTAAAGCATTAGTAATGTACAGATATATTTTGACAGCTCTTGCTAGTTACTATAAACTGTGATAAACTGTGTTAACCCACAGCGCCCATTAAACTAACCTTCACTTTATGAAAGAACTGAACCGAGTTAAAAACCAGCAGCACAAAAACTGGGCTGGACTTCCCAAAACCCCCCCGCATCCCCCACCTCCATAAGCACACATCCCAAACTTATTAAATGATGGAAGTTCAGCATTAACTCGACCTCTCTGATGTTAATGTTACACTTTATCGGACACGTTTGGTGAGAAACGCGAGATTAAAGCGGTACCTCAGATCTCACATGCACGAGCGCAGAAGAAAGATCTCGCAGCAAAACCATGAAACTTGGACGGACTGAAGCTCGGCACATTAACAGCGGCGGTCCGGGCGAAACGATGCGTGTTATTCCTCCTCTGACATAACTGTTAAACACCAGCAGCCGGAATAAAACACTGCAGATCTGAATAAACGCTAGATTTATCTCACAATCGAGCTGAATTCATTCTGCTGGCGGACATCTTGAACACATCCATCCACATTGTGAGCAGAAACAATGTATTCCTCCGCGCCTCAGACGCAGCGGTGTCCAGTTTCATGCGCCCGGGAGAGTCAACAGTTTATTCGACAAAGTCTACCGATGATACCGCCCAGCTGAGTCAGCACGCGCGCTAGACTGGTTAACCGTGTGTTAAATATATCTGGTGTGGTAATAGTTTAGTCAGAAAACGGATTGATAATAGGAACTATACTTTCCGGCGGAGGTGGACGGTAGAAAAGTAGCGGCGTTTTTAACAGGAGCAGCGAGAGATGGCGAGATAAACGCGCACGCCACTGTCCAATAGAAACAGGAGGACAAGTGACAGGCAGCTGGACTAACCAATAGTCGCAGAGATATTCGCTTCGGATCCGCCTCTTTGTGACGAACGCTGTGTGAGGCTGACTGAAGGGCCTCGAGCCTGCGTGACGTCATTTTATGACTCTGGTTAACGCTGACGCCCGCGTCACAAATTTTTGATTATAAATAAAAACGTATGATATTGAAAATATTACGATTTTTTTAAGAAACAAAGAAAAACAACAATAAACAGTTTTAATTAACACAGCTGGAGGGAATTTAAATGAATCAAAACCAGAATCTCTCTCTAATATTAAAAAACACAGTAATAATTGTAATAATTGTATTAATGAACTCTATACGTGGACAGTGGTGCTGTACGTCAGAAATACACACAACTTACTATCACACACAATTATATTGTTATGCATCATTATAACAAACAGCTGAACAGAGACACTGTCTGGCGTATGAAATCTCCAGTAGTATCAGCTGTAAATGACACGCAGAACATGCAGTGGGTCATGAAGAGAGAAACACACAACACAACAACACAACACAACAACATCTCTGCCTAGAAAGACATTCAGAGCTTATGAGAGAATGAAGATGTTTTTCATAGAGGCATCAGTTCTGATGAATGTGTCATCATTGAGGAAAATGATGATAAATAAACAGCACATCATCTGGGCTGAATCCAGACAGAGACTGTGAAATATGACAGAAAAAGTGATGCTTTAATATAATATCTAGTGTCCACACACGGCAGGATTCATTATCGTGGAGATTGTGGTGAATTCTCCTCGCAGCCATTTCCTGCCTGTGTTATTAACAGCAGATGCAGAAGTCAAATGAACATATGTCTCACATGTTTCTGCTCATTCTGACATGCGGATGAAATATTTAGCTGTGTAAAAATGAGAATAAAGACTATTGTCATGTTTCCTCAGTGTAATGTTATGCCACAGAACCTGATGTATGGAATGATCATTAAACTGCTGATGGAAATGATGCATTTATTTGGCTTAACCGAGTGTAAGTGTTATTTTCCTGTTTTCACATGCATTCATGATTCAAAGAGTGTTTATGAAGTTTAATTAGTTTATGTGTTTGTCAAGATTCATATTGGAAATACAAAATTTTTAGGATGTTTTTTGTATTTTTTTGTGTTTTCATGACAATTAAAAACGTTTTCATTCTCAATAATGTAATGAGTAAAGAAAACTCAATATTATTACTGTAAATAAAAGCAACAACAGAAACTGTTTTTGTGTATTAGAATTGTGTATAAATTATGTATTTATGAGCCCCATGATGAATTTTATCCTTAGTAATAAAACATGATCATATTTCTGTAGTTATAACGCTGAGAGAGAGAGAGAGAGAGTGGTTGGTGTTTTCACTGACAGAAATTGATTGTATGATAATTTATAAGTGCAACTTTTTCTATATTTTCATCAGATTTTGTGTCTGATTCTTTCATGGTTTCCGTTCGCTCCCCTCCCCCTTCTTTGCAGAATTCATTAGCAATCAAAACGCCTGTCGAGAGCTCCAGCTCTTAATTACCCACTCATTTGCATATTTGCATATTAATGACTGCAGAGTTTTGATGGGATTTTTGCCGCAGTGTTTTAAAGGCTCCTCGTTCTCAGTCTCCAGGGACTGAAGGATGTCCGGAGGCGAGGCTGCAGCACGACACTGAAAGCATTCTGTGTGCGGGTCGAGGTTGAAGGGCACCGGCAATACAAAGATGTGAGGCTCAGAGGTCAAAGGTCAAGATCCCTAATTAACATATGAAGGGAGGGGGTGTGCTGAGCTGTACCAAATTATTGACATATGGAAGAGTTACTGACATAAACAGAGACGGGAATTATACGATTAACTTCTTAATTTAAACATGGTGGACAAATGTGACTGACAGTCTGTTTCAAAACCTGCTTCAAAATCCAGGACTGATTTCAGTAATCATAGGCTGTCACAGAGACCGATTAAGACATATTTTCTCTTTGTAACATGCCTCCTGGAGTCCATTGAAAATCTGTAGAGGGGTTTTATTTAGTCCTGTCATAGCGTGAAATCACACTTTATTTTCTCCCTCTTTCTCCACACACACACACACACACACACACACACACACACACACACACACACACACACACACACACACACACACACACACACACACACACACACACACACACAC
>JAZGTK010021947.1:0-10430 GCA_036877625.1 Ambastaia sidthimunki
TTTAAATATTAAACATTTATTCTAACTGATCGACTGTTGAAATTTACCGTCTCATAGAATTTCACTTGTTCCTCCAGGTACTGCTGCATCACACGGTTGTAGTCATAGATACGGTTGCTATGGAAGTGGTTCATCTCCGCTGGAGAGAGTAAAGATCGTCAAATTCGTCAAACTATTAGTTTACCTCTTTATCTAATGCAACATCGTTCACTTCAGCCGCTCAGTTTTAAAGTGTCAAAATACTCTGAGGTCACTTTAAGTGGTTTTCAGTACCTTGCAGTGCGTAAGACATAACACTGGCACGTTTAGCCATGGACACTTTATCCGATGAGCTGATTTTATTGGCAGCCACTAGTTTGTCCCCTTCCTTTACTTTCTCAATAGCAGCCTTTTAAATTAAAGATATAAAGAGACAGAGATAAAAATACACTGATCCACAGATTAAATATGAGTGAGTTGTAGAATTGTCAATAACCTTGTGAACTCCTATAGTGTCCGGGAAGCAACCGAGCAGACCCTTGTACTCATTGTTGGTTTCCATGAGGAAGTGAAGGTCTTTCCTGGGCTAGAGAAACAGAGAGACAAAACAGAATGATTAAACCAGACAAGACAATCACATCCAGGGTCGTTTTATTTCAATGTCACAAAATGTTTACGTCACTGTCATACATTTGTGAATGAGTGCTATATATTGACTGTACACACACACAGACACACACGTGTTTATTTTTCATGTATGGTCATTTTTTGCTTAGAAATAGAATTTGTCATAATATTCTAACAAAAAAAAAATAACTGATTAAAAAAACGAGTTTTAATAATTATATTTTGTATAACAGCACTGGGAAACTTCGCAGCTAACAATTTTAGCTAACATTATTAACATTACATTAGCTAACATCGCTAACATTTCCATTAAGTAACAAAAGCGTTATTTTAAAAGTTCTAGGAACATTTAATGTTTCTGAGGTGTTGTATTACCATTATTGCTTGATATAAGAACATTTCCAAACATTTTTTAATAGTTCTTTAAACGTTTCAATAACTACATAAAAAGATATATGATATAACATTAAAAAACATTCTACTAATGTTACTGCAAAAACTTTTTTGATCACTTTTAAGAGACCTTATAGAGAACGTTAGCCAACGCTCTGAGAATGTTCTCTGTTAGCTGGAAACGGGTCACAAGCTTACAGGTGTGAGTGTGAGTCATTGTGAGGTGACAGTATTTTATCTGTACCTGCTCGGCTACCATCTGAGCGATCTCCTCGTAGGTCTTTCCTGCAGCCGTCAGGGCATCGGTCAGCGTGGCCTCTCCTGCGGACCCACATTTACAACATGAGGACACAATAATCACTGAACACTGAGACTCTTAACACAGGTTTGATCTTCAGGAAGGGTGAATATATCAAGAGGGAAGTATCTGTATAAAATAAACTATAATTGTGTATAAGCTTATGTTTCTGAGTTTCTCAGTACTATACCGGATGCTAAAAAGAGAAGAAACATATTAATGTCCATAGATTTTAGTTGGTAAGAGGAACTACATGGTTTCTGATACCTTCATAGCCACTGCTGTTGAAAACTGAGGACAGATTCTGAAAAGCTTTGCCAATCCGCTGATATTCTTTTGGCAGGGCTGGGAAAGACAAACCAAACGTAGAAAACTTAACAAGACAAACGTAAACTATGACATTTGTTTTGTAGAATATTTTATAAACCTAGCAATCACAAAAAACTGGAATTACATTTTCCAGTCTGGGTTTTGATAACGATAAATTAATAAAAACAAGACTGAGGTCCAAAAAAGGGCTTGAAAATCCGTAAACATGGCAAAATTTGCCACCCAAAAAGCCAAACTTTATGTATGAAATAATGAATGGCATATATGCATTCAGCCCAAAATAATACTTGATTATGTCTGCGTTTCTGTAGCTCAGATGGTACAACATTGTGCTAACAACGCAAAACCCTTTTTTTAAACCCTGCACAGGAAGTTCCCCCCACCGGTGAAGTGATCTGATTAGGGGACAGTCCCAGCAACAGTGTACAGTAAGTCATTTTGCATAAACAGTCACTACATGACAAATAACTAACCAATCAGCGCTGTAATGTTAAGGGTTGGATATGGGCTGATACTCACGACCTGTACAGCGTTTCCAGTGCTCATTTCCTACAGTCAGCAGATCTTTTACACCGTCATCCATGGCCTTGGTGAAACGGTTAAACTGTTCACACTTCTGCTCTCTAAAGAGAACAAAAAACCCAGTTGAACCTCCATCATCGAGGTCTAGCAGATCCAGAGGTGCTTTGTAGGACTTACACCTCAAGCAGATCCTGGTCTGGCAGACCTTCTGGCTCTATGGTGGAGAAGATCATCACGCCAACAGTTTCATCCTTTTCTGCTCGTCTCTTGCCCATTTTCCAGTCCTGAAATAATTACCAGTATAGTTTTCATCAAAAACTGCCCTGACAACGACTGCATCTCTAGAGCTAAACCTTAAATCTATATAGAATTTGTTTAGCATGAGAGCCAAAGAAAGAAACTGATTATCCAGAAGAACGGTATATTAAGCAACAGTAAGACACTAAATCAGCTACAGATTTCAGACAGTCAATGTTTAACATCTGAGAACCCGTAGGTGACATTCTTTCTTCACCTTTTCATCTTTGTAGGAGATAAAGAGCTGGAAGACATCGCTGCTTGAGACGATCGGATGCCGACACATTCTCGTCATCCAGCCCTGAAGTCTCTCCATACGCATTTTAATAAACTCCTCCTCAAATCGCCCTGATGAGCAAACAGAGGTGACGTTAACCAATCACAAACCAGTACGATTTCACCTCCGTGTCTACATGTATCGGTAAATCACTGTAACTCAATTCATAGTGCTCACCTGTCACCTGCTTATCAGGCAGGCTGGGAATCGGTATCGCAGATCCAAATTTATCCAACAGTCTTTCGTATAACCAATCAAAGTGCTTGTATCTGTGATTGACAGGCTTGTTTGTGGTCTGTGAAAACATTTGGCACCTTGAACACACCTTGACAGATTAACTGCAGCTCATTAGTAATCAAAACTGATTGTTTGTACTTACAGTGGGTGTGATTTGATACTCAATGTAGCTCTTCAGGCCGTACATTTTGGAGCCCTTTTTAGGGTCAGCTACAATACAGTCCAACTGAACCTCTGGGTATGCCCAGACTGGGCCCACTTCTCCTCTCTGAAATACAATACAGCTTCATATGAGCGTTTCTGTAGCAGAACTAGTTGAGTCACGGGTTTGATTTCAAAGGAATGCACTACTGTGTAGTTTAATGCTCCTAATACATCAACCAAAAATATAACGTATATAAGGAAGTGGCTTACATAAATAGGCAAACCTCCTTTGGGGGTTTGTTTGGACAGAAGGTACAACTCTGGACCTGATTTGGAAAAGCCAGGAAACCTACAAAAGAGAGGACACAACTTCAAAGGGACATAGAACGCCCTCTCGACTAACAGAAGTTTCCTTGTGACTGTTCCAGAAAAAAGCCTACATCCAGAAATAGTTCAAGCCATCTGACTTACTTGTTGAGGGCAATTTTCATAGATGTCCCATGAGCTCCGCCTCTGGTGATGGCCCCGCCTTCTCCGGCCTCAGATTCAGCGCAGCCCCCCGAAGACTTCATGTCGTCCCATTCTTCATCCCAATCATCGTCTTCAGCACCTGTAAACAGTTTTAAACACACTTAAATTAACCACAGACTCGCGAGTGCCAACACCATGTGTTAGTGAACCAAACACACGCTCGCAGAAATGAGACACAGTCCGGCATGCCAAATTTCAATCAGATTCTCAGAAAATCTCAGTGTTCTCTGACAGTGCTGTCAAAACTGTTTCACGTTAACAGGCAAAAATGACATCTGAAATTATATTCAGTTAACGTCAAAATTCAAAGCAAAACACTCCTGCACGCACTTCTGGCAACTGTTGAGCTCATGCAGCTGTTATTAAAACCACGTTAAAGATGTCACGTGAATTATTTTACCTGAGAGATCGATAAGACATGGGTAGGGATAAATATCTTCAGAAAGACAGGGAAAAGATTGGTTATGATTAAAAAAAAAAATAAATCACATTTAAAAAAGTTAAGCCTGAACTGTACAATTTCTGTCAAATTTTGAAAATAAATAATGTTGTCAAATAGGTTTCCCAAACATTCCCTTTGTCTCCCATTGATCAGCAATCAGACAGTCCCTTAATACTATTGGTTAAGCTAATGTTACAGTGTAATTCTTTGGTACTATAGAAATTACAGGGTTGATCATTATACAAACGGTTTATTTAAAGTTGACAATGCTGGGAAACAGACGATTTAAACAAATCACCTTCTCTTTTTCAACAAATTTCATGTGCAATGAGTGTCAGTTTTGAACCCTTACAATGATGCAGCAGTCAAATAAAATCAAACCTTATTTATTTCTCAGATTTAGTCACTGTGTGCATGAGTCAGTCGGTGTAAAAGTCTCTAGGCTTGTGGGAATAAATGAGCAGACTTCCTGCAAAAAGACCATCAAAACAATCTACCCGCCTGTTTTTACAGGACACAAACTGGCAAGCTAGCAAAGAAAGAACTAAAGCTTTAACACATGGAAATGATGAATTCCAGCCTCTACAACTCCAAGATGCACAACACAGGAACTGCTGAGAGTCAAGATGACATCATCTTTGCTGGCAGACTTCATTTAGGGCATATGACTCAAATTGAGAGGAACATTAAACCACGCCCACTTTTTCATGTCATAAAATGAACTTTCACAACAACATTTCACAGCTTATATATCTTAAGATATCTGAACAGACGGACAAAAATTTGTTTACAGAAAAATAAATATAACAATGTACAATACTAGTGTTTAAAACAACACTTCATCACTGCATACTGCATAGATTTAGTAGGCAGTACACAGTGTACACTATGGAGTATGCAGTAAGCTAGTATTACATTCGGAACACAGCCTCATTCTCGTCACTCTGGCAATACAGCATCTGTCAAAACACTTAATAAAATAATACAAACAGTTCAGCTGCTAACAAAGTCCAGACTCTTTGTGTTTTATAAATATGCGGAACTAAAAACCCTTCATGTGGAATGAATCAGTTTCCAGCAGGGTACAAACATTTCAAGAACTTATACTAAATGCTACTTCAGTTCACTACATACTAAAGTTTCCTATTTAAGACACACTCAACAGGTTTCATTTACTGTTCATTATTTTAAATTCTTATTCCTTCAGGACAAAACCTGTCAAAAAGCATCACAAATTATTCATTATAACATAAAACAATTCTAGGTTTAACCAAATTATTTTTATTACCTTTCCTGTGATATGCGATCGCACAATTTTTAAATTATATTTTAAATATTTGATTTAGACTTTAGATTTTTGATCTCTTCTTTACCGTCTCCATCAAAACTTTACACTCTGCTCATCCTTATTGGATAGAGTGAAAATTCAAACATGTCTTTAATGGAGTTGTTACCTGGACCCTGGTAGGCCTGCGGGTGGCCGTGTCCCCCAGAATGCCAAGCGTTGCTGCTGTTTTTGCCCGTCTCTGTGCCCTCTGGCTGAGAGGCCCAGTTACTGGAAAGCCCCCCAGAGGCATTATTGTCAAACACTGCCCATGGGTCATTGCCATTACTCGTCTGAAAGACAGAATGAAACCGTGTTACCAAATAATATCTTGATATACTCAATGGTCATCTAATGGGTGTAAACCAGAAAAAACGAAAATTACAGTAAAGTCTGAACATCTGAAACCACAATCGGAAATCTGGGATACGAAATTTATAGCTGAACAAAATTTAAACTTTAAATACATTTTAACAGAAGGACTGTTTTTAGTTAATAAAATAATAACATTTGTGATCAAGTTAAATCTGTACAAGAGGGCAAACATTCCTGCTTCCATTGAAGAAACACAAGATGCTTGTCGGAATGTTCTCAAATCATGCTGGTATCAGATCAGGTTTCACACAAAAGTTCATGCAGCTCAAGTGCATGCGGTTTATAATGAATATATTAATCTGGAAATTGCTAAAACATTCAGATGTCCCTGTTGTGTGCCTTACATAAACTATAGCATGTGTACGTCTCGAAATGCAAGTAAAAACAAGTAAAAATCGCAAGTTTAAAACATGCGACTTGTGTTCTAGTTGAGATTGTGTGTATACAAAACATGCCTTCATTGTCCTATAAATTAAACATTATATACTGCCAAATCTAACTGTAAAACTTTCAACAGACACAAACAGCACACTTACATCTGAAGACAAGCGTCCAAATAACCTTTACTTATTATTTTTTATTATATACGCTCTGAAAGACTATTTTGGTTATTTTAAGACGTCTGTTGATTCAAGGACTTCTAAAGAAATCCTATGAACTGTGAATAGATGGACATTTTGAATGGACAGAGACATTTACCTGCATCCGCTTCTCAATGTCTGTGTAACAGGGTTAAATAACAAACCAAACAAATGATTCTCTCAGCGAAACTCTGGCCTTCGTGACACAAACCGCTCAGAGTGGCAGTGACAGAACGCAAGCTTTGTGTTTGAAAGCTGCCATATGGCCACCCACACAAACACAGACAAAACCACGTCATTGAAACATCATTCGACCCATCATCACGTCTGATGAACTCTGACCTTTTGGTCTGAGCGTGACAACCGATTTCTGTTTGATGCACATTGAGTGATGGAAGCAAATATTATTCTGTTAGTCTACTCGCAGCTGACGGACAAACATGCTTCAAAAAGACGGTTTGGTTTCTACTCGTTTACTCATGCACAAACCGCATGTCATGCAATAAAAATGCAGCGGCATGCAGCAAAAACGTTTGCGTGATGAAAGTGTCTTTTGGCATGTTTATTTGTTTGAATGAATGTCTGGAACTAAAGATGAACTGATCTGAACTGATCTTTTGGTTGATAAAAACTACATTGCAAACTGACTATCATTACCACAAAATTGCCATTGATAGTGATCACATACAATTTAGTGGTCGCTATGGATACTGTAATTGGCCAATCAGAATTAAGAATTCCTTTTTAACTATCCTAGACATTTCACAATTTTGTGGAGAAGGGCTTTGGATAACTAGATGCTGAGCACAAAAGCAAAGATCTAAAGACATTTCTAAAAGTATATTTTCTTTAAACTTTAAACAGCATCTTAAAAAAGCAACACACATATTGACTCATAAATACAAACACAAAATTCAAAACAAATATCTGCGACAAACTGTAAAAAAAATCAAGAGAAGCTAATCGACAGACAGCCATGTGCTCATTAGGATTCAGTGTGATTGAATCATTGCACTTTTCATTTTAAAAATTTTGCTTTGTACTTTTATACATCCAGCTGAAAGGGTTCTGATCAATCCGATTTGTGTCTGATATCTCATTGTGATCAATAGAAACTGATTGATTGGATTTGAATGTAGTCAGGTTTTAAGAACAGGGTGTTTTGATTTTGGTCATGTTAGTGAAGGAAGCGAGGGGCTCCAGGGCCGGGCATTTGGAGGGGCCCCATGCGTGGCCTCTTAACCCATCATGCCGTCTGACTTTACGAGTACCTCATCAGGGGAGGTGGAGGAGAGGCCCGGGGTAACAGGGGTGACTGGGGTTTCTGGCTGAGCTACTTCCACCGTCTGAAAGGAAAGGGAAGGGTTACCCTGACAACAAAAACATTCTTCAATCTACTAAATTGTCTCCAATAATAAAGGCTGCCGCTTGATATTTCAGAATCCACACGTCTTGAGGGATTGTTCAGGAAAAAATAGCATGAAAACATTATAAAAAAAACAGCTCATTCATAAGTCACTGAAGACTGACCTTCAGTCACAATTATGCAACACAACCATCGGTGTCTCCTTTACTTATCATGTATTTCAAACAAATGCTTATATCGGCAAGAAGAAACCACATGACTGGAAAAAGCTCATCCATAAAAGAAAACCCTACTATCATTGACTCACTCTCACGTCTTTTAAAGCCATCGTGGCCTTTTTTACCCCAGAACACAAAACTACATGTTTGCTGTAGAATGTTCACGTTTTTTCCCTTTCAATGAAAGTGAATAGTGACTACAGCTGTGAAGCAAGAATTTCAGTGAAAATAGGGACTTAAATTTCAATCGGTTTTTCAGGCAAAGACGATGTATGGCTTTGGAAGACCTGGAATATTTTTCAGATCATTTTAAAATGGTTTTATGAGGATTGTTTGTAGTTTCTGTTGTATGGAAGAGAGCGTAGTAAACATTCTTCAAATCTTTTTCCACTGTGTTTCATGGAAAAACAGTCAGAGGTTTGGAATGTCATGAGGGTGAGTAAACGATAACAGTGTCCAAAACAAAACTATCCCTTTAAAAACCAAGCAAACATTTTAATCAGCACACAAAATATTAGTACCTAAAAACACTGTGGTGGAGATGACACATCTACAAAATGAGATGACTATAGTAATGAAATACAGAGGATTTACAGATACTTAAGCTACCAGGTTTAAGTTATTTCCTTGACCGGCCAATCAGGTTCAGACTTTAAGGCAACAACATAAAAATAATCTTTTCCATTACAGGATGTTCCAGCCTGATCAGTTCTGATGGATCATGACCATATAACTAATGGAAATGACCCACTTTTGAAACTTATAAACAACACGAAACCCTCTTTATTTCTTAACAAAAGTTCCTGGTCTTATTCTGTGTGATTCATCAGGGCACGTCAATATAAAGTAAAAAAGTGTTTGTTGTCAAACTTTCTCTGAAGAAGAACTTTCGTCTGGTCAAGCCCGCAGGGGTGGGGATTTTCAAAGTGTCTAATAACGGTTCACAACCAATAATCAAAAGTCACCAACAGAACCACAGAACAAGACACAAACATCTGTGACTAAAAGCAAGAGTCTTTACCAAGACGTGTCAACCGCACAACCTCCCACCCCCACAAATATTGCTGACCAATCATAGTTCCTCTTTTTAAAAAAAAAAATCTGCATATGAAATTTTTTCTAGTCAATGAAATCTTCTGTTTTCTGCCTCAGCACTGACGCTTCGACCCACGGCTACCGTAACACAACCACACACAGGACAGCGTGAACACTTGATGCTGTATGCTGACTATTATAAAGCCCCCTGCATTTGCTCTCTCGCTCTGAATAAGCAACACAGGGTCTTCAGTTTCACAGTTTGCATGCACAGGCATTTTTAAATTCTGAGTAAGACGTTTTATCCTTGTAGAACTGGAATCTCCCTTCCTGTCCACTTCCTGTGAGGATGTTGGAGAATGAACAGAGAGGAACGTTTGTTGCAGAACAAACAGCATGAACGTCTTTTGAACGTATATAATTATGACTCTCTTAATGTTGTTTAAATTTGCTGTATTTTACTATTAGGAAACAAAACAACATTTCCGTGTGAAAATTTTCCCTTTTGTTTTCTCGCTGGCCCACCTGTACGTTGCTGGCTGGGGTCAGCATTTGATTGTCGAAAAACGAGAGGTCGAGAGGGGCCACGCTGCCTCCAGAGGTCAAAGGTTGAGCCTGGTTAACCTAGAAGACAAATGTACATTAAATTGTTAAACTGTTTATTAAAAGTGTTGCTTTGTTTTATATTAACAGCTAAATAATTTCACATCTTTTTACATTTATATTTATGTATTTGTCAGGTGCTTTTATCCAAAGCGACAATCAAGTTATAAATTTGATCATTATGTGCGTTCCTTGGGATTCGAACCTTTGCGTCTCTAATGCAACAGTATGGCCATTGAGCTACAGTACACTGTGCTTCTATATATGACCCAGCCCTCAAAACAGCTGTTTGCCCACAGAAAGTGAATTTGGGAAAGTGCGACCATGTGATCATTGTTTGGTTCTTTGACCAAAGAAATGAAGGAAGTGTGTGTGTGTGTGTGTGTGTGATTGTGCAGCTGTCAGAAGGACAGTGAGATGTAATATATACAGCCAGAAACAGCCTGACTCAGTCTATGGCCTATTTATACAGACTGTGACACCGTTTACAAGAGCTGCATGTTAACTTCTGCATCAAGATGTTTTTATAATGCGATCATGCATGACTTAAACACAGAATAATGCACCTAAACACAAACACACAGCTGTATTATTCTTTCAGAAAGAGCAGAAAGCAAATGTTTTAATTTAAGAGCCCACAGTCTGTATGTTTTGTAGTAAACTCACATATGTTTACAAACATAAAGGTACACAGCATTGAAAAAGGGGCACATGCATTCAGGATTACAGGCTCAGACCCCCCTGACGCCCCCCACCTCTGTGAACACTAACACACTTCAACTAGCAACAGGAAAACAAAACACTTCCTGTTACTCAAAAGGTCACATTCCAGCTGCAACAGTGTCTCCTTT
>JAZGTK010021948.1:0-10430 GCA_036877625.1 Ambastaia sidthimunki
GGCACATTATGTTTACCCATGGTTTGACTATATCCATTAAAAAATTCCTTGTTTCTTTTGGAAATCTTGTTCACAACGCATATTCACAAGCCTAACAAATATACAAGCTTTCTACATTGAAGGATCATAGGATCATAGAATTTCTTAAATGCATCCTGTGTGTGTATTATATGAGAAATGACTGAAACTGACTTGAGGGTACAGACATACATCTGTTTTGTATTTCATTTCTTATTTTCTTATCTCATTATTGTTTACTAATTTTTATATATTAATTTCATTCTACCTTTTATTCTCTTCTACATTTATTAATGTTTATTATTGTGTTGGGTTTGTGTTGTCTTTACAACTAGAATTAAGGGAATGGTCTCCAGCTCAAGGTTTATAGTAGCATCACAGGACAATGTTGTGAAGCAGTAATTTTACACTGTCTCTGGCATAATAACACTAATGAAGTCAGACTGAGCATTCAGAATGCAACTAAGAATATTTAATAAACTTAAATAGAATTGTTAGCTCACAACAGTTGACTACCTCTGAGTAATTAACAAAATAATTTCTCTAAAGAAGATCCTACTGAAACCTAATGCAAAACCTAGTGACCTGGAGTTTATCTTTAAGGCTAATCAACCTTGAGGTTAATTTAGTCTTGAAATTATTTAGAAATTATGTTATTTGAGGTCATTTGAATTGTAACAGATTTTTGTTTTTGTTTAATAATATTTTAAAATGGACTGGATTTCAATGAGGTGGCAGATTATGGTATTTCATTAACAGCAATTTGACATCAAAGGGATAGGAAGGATGAGGCGTTGTGTGGACAGTGTTAGGCAGTTGGTCTAGAAATAAACATTGGGTTCATTTACAGGGGGGTATTCCATCAAGCTTGCTAACTCCAAATCCTCGCTAACTTCGCTAAGCATCGCTAGTTTTAGCGAGAATTCAGTTCCGTTACTCTTGCTAACAGGAAACCCAGCTGAGTTACCGGGGTAACATATGCTTCTGAACTAACCTGCTCCGTGGCAGGTTATCTATCATGCTTAATCAAGCGTTGTTACAAAGAATACATACCTGTAGTAAACAGAGTGTCAAACAAACAGTTCCTCACACTTCTCCCTTGGTTTTTTGTGTTGTCCAAAAACAAAGGTGACAATGTCAGCAAATATGAATTTACATCACATTCTTGGTTAGTTTTGTCGAATTCCCAATGATTAAAATAAAAAAAAAGTATTGTTTTCATGATAATGTCCTGAAATATGACAATTGTTTCACAGGACTGGCAAAGTGCTATTGACAGAGTGGTCATGCCCCTTGAGCATCATGTGGTCCTGGGTTCAAATCTCAATGGTGGCAAGGTTCTTTTATATCACTAAGGGGAAACACTGTTGCAGCAATAATTCTTATATTTTCACCAAATAGCCTATAGCTTACATTTGTCACACATTACACGTATGTGAAATGTCATGCCATTTAGCCTACAATTATTCATATCATCACAACTCTGTACAGAATTTTTAACATCAGCTAGGCCTAACATTAACACTTGGCCATATGATTGGAAAAACACCCATAACCACACTTAGTAACATGAACCTAACTTTATTTATATCATATCTTCTTGCACTCATTACTTAATTTTGGTAGGCCTATGTCTGTATTTAAATTAAATATGTAGTTTAAAAATCAGGCTCTTGAACCGCTCAGTCAGACAGCTGAAGTTCAAGATGCTCATTGTGAAACAAGTGGTGTCTCAGATAAGATCTGAGGACTGGTTTGTCACCATAGATCTAAAAGATGCTTATCTTCACATCCCCATCCTTCCTCAACAAAGGAAGTTCTTGAGGTTTGCTTTCAGAGGCGAAGCTTACCAATATCGAGTACTTCCTTTTGGCGTCACTCTCTCACCCCGCGCTTTTACCAAGTGTGCAGATGCAGCCCTGGCTCCTCTGTGATACCAGGACATCCGCATACTAAATTACATTGACGATTGGTTGATCTTAGCTCCCTCTGAGCAATTGGCGGTCTGGCATCCAGATGTCGTTCTCGCCCATATGAAAGAGCTGGGGTTCAGACTGAACACAGAGAAGAGTGTGCTTTCTCCATTACACAGAACCACTTATCTGGGTGTTGTGTGGGATTCAACCACGATGCGGGCATGTTTGTCTCCCGCTCAAGTAGATTAGATCCTTGCTGCAGTCACGAGAGTCAGACAAGGCCAGTCGCTCACTGTAAAGCAGTTTCAGCAGCTGCTAGGCCTTTTAGCAGCAGTGTCCAATGTAATTCCGTTCGGCCTGTTGCACATGAGGCCTCTACAGTGGTGACTCAAAACCAAGGGTTTTTCCTCTGGGGGAAATCCGTTCTGCATGATCAAGGTCACGAGTTGCATCCGTGCCTTAGACATGGGGCCCCATGTCCTCTCTCAGGGGCCCGTGCTGGGAGCTCTTGGTCACCGCATTATGCTAGCGACAGACACCCCACTCACCGGTTGGGGCTTATGGGAAAATCACCATCTTACTTGGCACATCAACTGCCTGGAAATGTTAGCAGTATTGCGGGCTCTGAAATTCTTCCTCCCAGACCTGAGGGATTGCCACGTGTTGGTGTGCACCGACATCATCTTGCAATCCAGAGCTCCCTCTACAAGGACATTGTACACCTCAAAGTGTAGAGTCTTCATTTTGTGGTGTAGAGAGTGCCAGCTTGACCCAGTTAACTACCCAGTTGGTACAGTACTGGAGTTCTTGCAGACACGCCTCTCACTCGGCTCACTCCACCTTGAAGGTCCATGTGGCGGTGCTTACCGCGCTTCTATAGGTGGCTGCTCAGTGGGCAGACATCTCCTTGTTACACATTTCCTCCGCGGTGCACCCGGTTTGACCAAAGCATTTCTCTACCCTCGAGCGGGTTATGTTGCTAAAGTTCCCTCCTTGACACTACGGCCGGTCGTGCTTCAGGCTTGTTGCCCTACTCCCTGTCGGGATCAAGACCAGGAAAAACTTAATTGTGTGTGTCCAGTGCGAGCACTGCACACTTATGTCCACAGAGCTGCCCTGTCGGACCAGCTGTTGGTCTGTTTTGGCCCTCATAAAAGGGGTCAACCTGCATCAAAGCAAACTATTAGTCACTGGATAGTCAACGCGATTCACATCTCCTATGAGGCTTCTGGACTTCCCCCACCTTTGGAGACCAGAGCCCACTCTACTCGGGGTACGGCGGCCTCTAAGGCTTTTTCTGCAGGTGTCCCAATTCAGGATATCTGCAACGCTGCGGGATGGTCTACTCCTCTGACCTTTGTCAGGTTCTATGGCCTGGACGTCCAGGCCACCCCTAGTTCCTTTGTCCTAATGCCTTTGGCTTAAACAACTCAGGGCAGAGGTCCCTTCATCATGGCGGAGTTGGCATTTCGTTCCCAAAGCGTTTCGACCCAGCTTGAGTTCCTGAAAGGAAACGTCTCGGTTTACTCATGTAACCCTGGTTCCCTGCAGGGAACGAGATGCTGCGTCTCTAGGCCATACTTCCGGTACCCCTGCGTGCGCTCGCTTTATTCCTATTTGGGGTTGTGACGTATCGCCCCCCTATTGGATGGATTTGACACGTGATTCAGAATGCATTAAAGTTACATAAGAGGGTTACATGAGTAACCTGAGACATTTTCAGTGTTTGAAAAAAATGTCATTTTTGCAAGTTAATTTGGTGTTGCTAGCACAGAATAATGCAATACACATTTTAGCTTTAACTGCTCTGTTAACTGAAAAAAAAATATGAATTGTACACTTGAATTAAACACGGATGCGGTTGCTATATTTATCTTGTGAAAAACTGAGAAATTGTTTATATGGGTGCCTGTTGGATAAAGCAGATGTTGTGGTAATAACAAACTCTTTCATGAATCACAAACCACTTATTATGATTTGTTCAAAAGTAACATGTTTCTCCAATTAGGCACTGATAAGGTTTGTACACTCTGAGTGTACAGCCAGACAAAAGCCTCCCAATTGGACAAGGGAAAAAGTGGGCGTGTTTTACATGGATTCTGCATTGTTGATCCCCTTACAAAGGTAAAGCTATTTATTCCCCTTCTAATTATGCCTGACATTTACAATTACGGACCATTTGGTTCTGCCAGTGACTGGTGCTTTTGATTGTCAAACACTCAGGGGTTTATAGGTACAGTGTGCACAGACCAGAGACCTTTACAAGCATGCTGTGTTGTTTAAACTGCACACTCGATTCAGAAAAGGAAATGCTGAATTAACCAGTTTAAAGATGATGATGATGTCATATATTTTGGGATGGCACAAGGGTGAGTAAATGATAACAGAATTTTTACTTTTCTTTTAAATTCCATTTGAAATATAGTTGCAATGATGACAACACCACTATAAAAAATGATCATTTATAAATGTTCTATTTATAAATAAAACAAATAAGTTCTACATAAATATGTTCTATTGATAAATATCTTGTCAACGAAGGTAAAGAAAGTATCACAGTGGTGACAATCTTTCTCAATGACAAATATATTCCAATTTGTCAATATTTGTACTTGAAGTATGATGTTGAATCTTAATTCCTAATTCAAACATTAATCTATCCTGAATCAATCTGGCTTGTTAATATACAATGCGATCTTAAAATAGTTTTTYACAGAATTCTTATTGAAATCTCTTCCTGGAGCACAACCAGAGTTTTTGAAGCCTTGCAAGACATAAACAAGTTTAATTGTTTGCACAGCAGATATTGAAACTGCAATCATACAGTTTGTCATTTCAGTTTAGAGTGCAACCAGTCAGAAAACTTGCTACAGCAGTACACTGCATATAGGATACTTTTGTTTACAGTGGTTTGCAAAGCACACTGCTTACGTCTGTACAGTTGTATTTACTTTATCTTCTTAGGGCCTATTTTAGTATATGCAGTAAACTATACTGTAAAAACATGCTAGAATTATGCTAGGATCATCCTGTCATAAACATGTAACTATTGTGGTGAGTTTGTATGGATTTGTGTAAGATTATTCGTATAAAAACATATGTTTTTGAGAGACTGAGCAAGCCTGAAGGTCCATCCATAACCATTTCTATTGCATTTATGTTTGTATTTTCAATTTATTCATTTATTGAATGTAATTCTATGCTTATAATAAAATTCAATAATGTCTGTAAAATATACAGAAGTAGACAAAATTTGTACATTAAGATTATTCTTTCAGGAAAATACAAATACAGACAATTAAAAACACTTTTACACAAGTGTAATTTTAAATAGGATCATGAGCTCAAACATGATAAAACAATTACAACACAATAAAATGTTTTTAACTTTTGACCAACAGGTGTCACCAAATGTTTATTATAAGGCGGACAGGATGTTGTGACAATGATGCCAGATATCGTTTGACTTAGCATGCTTCAAGGAATGTAAAGAGACCACTCTTATGATTTCAGGCCAAAGTTCTCAAAAGGTATAAGCAAAAATAGTCATTTTTCATATCTCTGGACTAGTAGAAGACACATATTAAGTTTTGTGTCAATACACCAAAGCATTGCCTATATACAGTTTTAGTATATATACTAAAAGTTTGTATCTTGTATCTCTTTATTCAGCATGGATTTAGACTCGGTCAGCATGACAGCTCGCCTCACAGAGTGTCCGGCACAGTCTGTGAGGAACAGGCCACTAGGAACAGGCAGTAGTTCCACTTGAGTTAAAGCATAAAAGACCACTCCAACACTGGCTTTAGGACTGAGTTGAGAGGCAAGCCTGGCACCTCACTGTACACCGGGTGGTTATCAGCCCAAGAGTTTCAGTCCGTGGTCTTACCTGACAGGGCATATTACAGATGTGTGGTTTCCAGATGTGTGGTTATTAAATACGAGCTGGGCACGATGTGCAACAAGCATGCTGTGTCCGGGCTCTTGGCTGGACACCCCTTAGTTGGAACGTAAATTGCATGGAGCTGATGGCAGTCCTGTTTGCCCCTAAAGGGCTTTATGGCAGCATGGAAACTACTGCCAAATGTATCTCTTTGGGTCCTGCGCACTCTAGAACTAGGATACAGAATCCAGTTAATCTCTCACCCACCAGCTTTTACTGGTATTCTCCCAACGCTGGTGGGTCCTGCACAGGCTTTGGTAATGGAACAAGAAGTAGTCTCTCTTTTAAGGAAGGAAGCCTTTGAGGTGGTCCCTCCTCAGCTCAGACACACAGGGCTATACAGCCGCTATTTCATTGATCCCAAAAAGGGTGGGTGAAGGGTTTGTCCTATTTTAGTTCTCAGGCTCTTGAACCGCTCAGTCAAATGGCTGAAATTCAAGATGCTTACGGTGAAGCAGGTTATATCCCAAATCAGATCCGTGGACTGGTTTGTCACCATAGATCTAAAAGACGCTTATTTCCACACCCCCATCGTTCCTCAGCACAGGAAGTTCCTAGAAATAAATTGCCTAGAAATGCTAGCTGTGCTTCAGGCTCTAAATTTTTTTCTCCCAGACCTGAGAGACCACCACATGTTGGTTCGTACCAACAACATGGCAGTGATGGCCTACATCAACCACCAGGAAGGTCTGCGGTCATGCCCACTTTACAAACTGGCACACCAGATCCTGGTTTGGTCCCAGGGAAAGCTACGCTCGATGCAATGTGGGAGCAGACATGTTGTCAAGGCAAGGGCCGAGGCCCGGGGAATGGATTCTTCACCCCGATGTGGTGAATCAGATTTGGAGGATTTATGGGCAAGCCCAAGTGGACCTCTTCGCCTCTCTAGAGACTGTGCAATGTCCCCTCTGGTTCTCTCTAGTTCATCCAGCTCCCCTGGGACTGGATGCCATGGTTCAGACGTGGCCGAGGCTCCATCTGTACGCGTTCCCTCCAATTGCCCTACTCCCAATAGTTCTAGAAAGGATTCGCCAGGATGCGGTATCTGTGCTCTAAGTAGCCCCGTACTGGCCGAGCCAAGCGTGGTTCTTGGATCTCGTTACTCTCCTAGACGGCTCTCCTTGGAGGATCCCCTTGAGGGGGGATCTTCTATCTCAAGCAGGGGGCGCTATCGTCCACCCTCGCCCAGAACTGTGGAACCTATGGGTGTGGCCCCTGAGGGGGCACAACTCGTAGCCTCTGGTCTATCAACTGAGGTTGTGGAGACCATCCTTCAATCTAGGGCTCCTTCTACGAGGAAACTGTATGCCCTGAAGTGGAAACTCTTTACTTCTTGGTGTCGAGACCGCCATTTTGACCCAGTTAACTGCCCTGTTGGTACAGTGCTGGAATTCTTGCTGTCGCGTTTTGAGGTGGGATTGACTCACTCTACCCCGAAAGTTTATGTGGTGGCACTTTCTGCTTACCACATCCTTATTAGTGGCTGTTCAGTGGGTAGACACCCTTTGGTTACACGTTTCCTCTGTGGTGCGCTGAGGCTGAAGCCTCGAGTGCGATCTCGAGTTCCCCCCTGGGACCTGGCCGTAGTATTAGAGGCTCTATGTGCTCCTCCTTTTAAGCCTATTGCAGAGATTTCTGATCTCCATTTATCGGCCAAATTGGCCTTTCTTTTAGCCATCACCTCTCTAAGGAGAGTTGGTGACCTTTAGGCCCTTTCGGTGGCCCCTACCTACTTAGACTTTGCGCCTGGCTTGGCCAAAGCATTTATATACTCTCATGCGGGTTATGTTGCCAAAGTGCCCACCTCGACTCTACGGCTGTTCGTACTCCAGGTTTTCTGTCCTCCTCCCTTCCGGGATAATGACCAGGAGAAGCTAAACCTTGTGTGTCCAGTGTGAGCACTGCACACTTATGTCCACAGAGCTGCCCTGTGGAGAAAGTCTGACCAGCTGTTGGTCTGTTTTGGCCCATACAAGAGGGGCCAACCTGCTTCTAAACAAACACTCAGTCGTTGGATTGTCGAGGCAATCCATATTGCTTACTAGACCTCTGGACTTCCCCCTCCTTTGGGAATCAGGGCTCACTCTACTCGGGGTATGGCGGCCTCTAAGTCCCTTTCTGCAGGTGTCCCAATTCAGGACATCTGCAACGCTGCCGGATGGTCCACTCCCCTGACCTTTGTCAGGTTTTACGGCCTAGATGTTCAGGCCACTACTGGTTCCTCTGTCCTGATGCCCTAGGCTAATTCAACATAGGGCAGGGGTCCCCTCACTATGGCGGAGTTGGCATCTCGTTCTCATAGCGTTTCGATGCAGCTCAAGTCTCAGGTTACATATGTTCTTGTTCCCTTCAGGGAACCAGGGTTACATACGTAACCTGAGACGTTTTGAGGGTGAATCATCAGATGCAGTTATAGGTTGTATATTAATATAATTGCATACCTTATAGTTTATGGTAGAACAGGTTATTCTGAAGAAAACAGAATTATTTTGCGTCTCGCATCACCAAGCCCACAAAACTGCATTTGTTCTTGTAAATGTAGCTTTGTAGACGGGGCTAGTTGACTCTTATGATTAAATGTTAAATGCTCTGTTATATGTCTATCTCTTTGTGTCAGCCCCTCTTTTAATGATCGACTCGATTCCTGACAGATAACATAAGAACACAACCTTTAGTTTGATGAAGTAAATTGACTGATTAAATGTTTCTGTTCGGGTGTGAGGAGCAGGTGGGTGTTACCGGGCTCCGATGTAGAGTGTGAAAGTGTGATGGCATGTTCTGTTCACGTGACATCTGGTGACATTTGTACGGAGTTTTTATACTAAACCTGCAGGGCAACCATCCAGTAAGGCATTACAATAATGCCTTAAGTCTTGATGTCATAAATGCATAAGTGAATCTGTGTTTTACATGCCACAGCATGTCATAGTATTCAAATATTTTTTACATGAAAAAGCTGTTTCATATTTGATATTTAATATTTACAAATATTTAAAATGTGGCTTTCAAAGGAAAATTTGCTATCGAATATGACACCCAGATTTTTAGCTGATGAAGAAGGCTTTATAGAGCATTCTTAAGCGTTAAGCGGTATTCTAGGTTGTTACTTGTGGAGGATTTTGGTCCAATAGCCCTGCAGCACTGAACTTGAATTTTTGACAGTTCATCCTATAAGAGAGTGACTTCTATAGTTGCTTCTTGGGCAAACTATGATGCAATGTCTGATATGATTGTGTAGCAGGCAATTGCATGTTTATGCTTTTTCTGACAGTATCTATTTTATTATTAAATAAATTCAAAAAAATCCTCAATAACATCTGAAAACATGTTTGTTTTCTTCTAAAATATTTGAGAATCCTATTATAATATTTAATATTATTAAAATATTTGAGAAGAACAATTAGAACTTTATTTGTGGCCAGTAATACTTCTGATAAAAAGTCAACAAATTCTTTGATAAAGTCTGTGTGGTGCCCTGGTGGCGTGTATACAGTAGAGAAAGTTATATTAAGCACCATCACTTTAAACAAAATATAAAATTATGTATTTACACATTACATGCTATTGTGCAATTGTTCCATTAAAACAGGATAACTTTAAAGATCCCATTAAAATGTATCACAGATGCATGTTGTTGTTGTTGTTGTCCTTAATTATTTCTTTCTCAACATTTCAAAGAGTCTTTTACTACAGTTTTGGATATGCTTCCTTACATAACTATAATAAAAGAATGCCCTTGTATCTAAAGGGGGCTAAGAAACTGTCCAATACACTATTTAATAACATGATGGAATCTGTAACTATGATATTGTGAGATGTTAATTAATGTTGTTGGGTTGTACAGTGTGTATTGCAATATAAGTTTCCAGTTTCCGGTATAAGTTTCCAGGACTCAAACCAAATATAAATAAGGCCAAAGAGCTGACAAAAATCCCATAGTTTAGCCACAAGGGATGCCAAAGCTTACGTTTTGCTTTTGTGGTGAATGTCCCTGGCAGAATCATACACTGTAAAAACTAAAACTTAAAATTGTCTGCCTCACAAGGATTTGTGCATTCAGTGACAACAAAATAGTTAGTTACAATGTAAATTAGGCCAAGAATATTACTTAAACTAAGTTTTTTATARATTTGTGTAACAAGTTGACATGAATGCAGTACCTAAACTGTCCCAATTGAGAAACTGTAGTTAAACCCTAGTTGAGGAAAGGTCAACTATTTTGCGCATGCTCATATCGAGTTTTTGGTTGTACGGGGTCTACCAAGCACTTCTTTCAGGGGTTTTCTACTTCGTTTGGAAATTTTTCGCTTAGGACCACTTTGATTGAAAATTTGACGGTGGCATGTTATCGATTATCTCCAAGTGCAACTTAACATCCGAAAGGTAAGTTTATAAAGGGTGTTTTGGTTGCGTAGTATTAAATGACAAAACTTGCGGTTTAGTGGCCATGCTTTAAAAGTGGCTAAGGCGTAACTAGGGCTGCACGATATATCTCAAATTTATCGTTATCGCGATATCTGCGCTTTCGACAGACATACCGCAAAGATTACTTA
>JAZGTK010021949.1:0-10430 GCA_036877625.1 Ambastaia sidthimunki
GAGTCTCTAGGACTGTAATTAGATCTATTAGATCATTATGCTAGGTTTTGGACAACTGGCCCATTACTCATTATTAAGCATAATGCAAAATGCACACGATTCTATCCAAAATTACATTTACATATTCCATCTAAACTATATTACATCATGTTGTAGTACAGGCATGACTATCTTCATGTATTCACATTTATCTGCAAAAATCAAAAGGTAGTTTAGGTAACCCAGGTCAAACTTTACTACACAACTTAATCAGATCTGATTTAAATAAATTCACAATTAGCCCACACGTTAATGTGGCAGAAATAAAGAAGGAGCACAAACAGTAAATATTAGAGAAATATAAGACAATATTAGCTATGCCAGCATCTTGGGCATTAAAAATAAACATTTTCTTCCAGTGGATTAATTCTTAGGATTGCATTAACATTAACAGCCAGTTGGTGGCGCTTGATAGTGCTTCATCAGGTCCACAGAGGTGGAGCTGGACTAGGTCAACTCCGCCCTTAAGTCCAGCGAGGGGGAGCTGGAGGTCTAGCTCCGCCCATTTGGCGCTGCAATGAGCACTCCGTCATCAACCGTACTAAAAAACTGCTGCGTTCTTTAGTGACGTCACAGCAAGAAGACTACGGTGCGCCATTTGTGACCAAGATCGTAAAGCGCGGAGTGAAAGAACGGGAGAAACATCTCAGGTAATGACATTTAAACGAATTCATAACTGCAATTTGAACACAGTTGTGATGTTTACTAGTGTGACATAAACATTTTAACTATGGTGCTCTGGGTTAAAAACGCCTAAACTAAAGCATTTGTCAGTCCCATATGATGCGCTTTTTGGGCCTCTGTGCTGCCGTCGTTTCTAGCGCTGTAGCAAAAAAGGAATAAAAAACTTTCTGTGTTTCTATTGGACGAAGGCAGGAGATAGAGCCTATTCATTGGACGAGTATCATGCCATTCAAACAAAGCTTCACACTAATAGGAAGTAAATACGACAAACTATTTAATGTCCTAGAATACTGATTATTTTCACACAGTTCGGTCATTTAAATTCAGATTGCAGCTCCCCTTTTCATATTTTGACGTAATAATTGGTTCGGACGAACTGAAAGGGACACTCAGACACTACCCGCCCGTATAAACTAACGTGGTAATGCGATGATTGCACTCAAAATAAAACACTTGGAGATAATAGTGAGTTATTCATCATACATCCACCAGCGTTGACGAGGTTTTGTTTAGACTGTTTATTTTCTGTGTTAATCTGTGTAAAACTTTACAGAGACACGGGCACTACCTAGTTTAATATAACGTGTGATTTCACAAGAAAATAAAACGTGGAGGTAGTCGTGAATTACTGATGATTAATTACAATACTTGTTAAGTTTTATTGTTAATGTATAAAGGGTGAAATGTCTAATATATTCAACATGCTAGCAACATGGTATCATACTGCACAGCTTAATTAAGGCATTAAAACATTTCTCAGTGTTTTATGACGTTATTTTACTGACAAATGTCGAGAGCGCATTACTCCACCCGCACGCGGATTTCCTGTGTTCTCAGACACGCGCTGCTCTCGTTATGAAATGTGTCTCACTCAGAGCGTGCGCGCGCACTTAAGTGTGTCCGGTACAAAGTGACTGCACCCCACGAGCTCGCGGATCACTGAGTGCTCGCGATGTCACGGCAGCAGCGGCCGGGCAGCAGTCAGGCCGCGAGTGGGCGGAGTTAATGAGTTAATACAGTCGTCATGGCGGAAAATAAAAACTCGGTATGAAGCTGTTGTTCTTTAATGTAATGTATTTAATAGGTCGTTTTTGGATTACCGATTAAGTTATACAAAACGCTACTTTAAGATTTAATAATTCATTTTGATAATTGTTAAAAGTGTGCCTACTGTACCTTGAATTAATTTTCTCAGTTTTTTTACAACAGGTATACAACAGATTGTTTTACCAAGCATGTAGTTTGTTATAATCTTGGGTTTTATTAATCTGAATTTGCATGACTCACTCAGTTTAGTATAGAATATTGCAGTATGTAATTCTGAAATGAGTGTTGAATAAAAATATTTTTTTTAAATAATAATTTAAACTTAATTAAATAAATCAAACAAACATTCAAACGCTCAAGCTTTGTTTTGTTTATTGAAATTATTCAGGGTGAATAATTAAAATATATTTGGGAAAAATTGTATTTATGACATTCATGGTTTGGTGTTCAAAATGAAAATAGAAATACCCGAATAATGTAATACCTAAAATAGCTGTAATAAGGTGTAATCTGTTAGATTGCCGTTAATTATGTTTTATTTTATTATTTTCTGTCATGAAACAGGAATACATATTTACATCATATACATATACAGCGTATATGTATATATAGGAATACATATACGCTGAAGCCAATACTACATTAAGAGCGGAGTATGTAAACTTTTGAATAGATAATAATAGTGTAAACTGTTATTCTTTTTCTTCTGGTAAATGTACATCTTATGTAGCCTTTCAAGGGTAATACTAAACAAAAAAAATTGTAAATTCTTTAAACATAATAAGAAATATAGCCATAAGCATCAATTATTAGGGTCCAAGCAGGTTCAGAAAAAATGGGAAACAGTGCCTCAACTGGATAATTTCAAAGAACAAATCCTGTGGATACATTTGCTAACATACAAATAAAATTATTTATAAAATATTAGGTTAGGTTTTTTATTGTATTTTCTTTCCTGAGGCGAAATTATAACATTACGTTTTTGTTGGCCAAAAAGTAATTAAAAAAGAAATTAAGTAATTTATGCCCTTTTTCATACTGTTTATAGACCTGTGATTAAAAATGTTTAGGGCCTCAGATCCATTTGCTCCTCCAATGTATTCTCTTCAGCCTGTTGTGTGATGTCATAGTGGATAAATTCTGAACAAAGAGAATGATACTGTGATGTTCTGCCAGGTGAGGACTGTTTCTGCTTCTCTGTGACTAAAAGTTGGTGGGCGGAGTCAGCGATGTAATGATGTAAAAATAGGTATTATTTTGCTTTGGGGCAGGTCATATGAAAATGAGTCTAACTAGTGACATCACAAATCCAGGCATTTCCTATTCATTTTTTTCTAGAGAACGGTTACATAAATGCTTTCGTTATTAATCAGGAGGATGTTTAAGCTATGAAACCTGCAGGATGAATTAATGATACCTGATCATATAATTAATTACGCCTCTTACAAACACTAGTGAAATAAACACATTAATTAGTCTTAGTGGAAAAAGTGAAATTTATTCATGTGTGTCACTGAAAAGCCTTATACAAACATTAATGAAATTCATATGCATCACTTAAATAACTCTTACAAATACTAGTGGAAAAAAAACCACTTTGGTCAACCTTAGTGAAATTCAATCACACCCATTACTTAAAAGATGAGCGATTTCAGTGTAGTTGATGAGGGCTTATTTTAGTGGAAAAGGAAGGGTGAAACTTTAATTTGGAACTTTAATTTGCCAAACCGATTTGCCCATAAACAAATAAAAGATTTATAAGATCAAAGATTTGCAGAAATTGCACTGTTAAACTTTTAAATATGAAATTCATAACACATCAGTATTAATTAAAAAAACTGGGTGAGTTTAAACTAAATGAAAGTGCAGACCCAGCCTCCTTTTCCTGAAATAAGCACTCATGAACTATACTGAAAACTTCTTTCCATTCTCGTATATCACATTTACTCGTTTTTTTAGCAAGCGTGTAAAATGGATGTCACTGTATCTTGACCATGCTTTGGCGTATTCAAACAAATCTTGGTGACGTCCCAGCCATGACCTGAGGTTCGTTGCCACCACTGTGCCACCTACTGGTCCAGAGATATGAAAAAAATGATCTAAATCTAAAAATTGCGAGGGGTCTCTTTAGATTCCTTGAGATTTGCAGAGTTAAATGATGTCTGATGTTTAATGGTCAACTATTTTGTGCATTGACCATTTTTAATTTTGTTGTGTTGTTCATCATCATCGTAGTTTGAGGTGACCTGAAAGGGGCCATATCTTTTGACCTATAACATGTAATTGAATTGTACATGTAGTCACAAAACTTCTTTCCTTGATTTCTTTGGCTCCTGCTGAGTACTACATTACCAAATTTGTCCTAGTCAATGGTACTTTCTGTCCACCATTTTGAATTATAGGTAAAACCTACTTTTTAAAATTGCTCTTACAGTGTTTTTGTTTATTTGCATGAAACTCGGTATGTAAAATCTAGAGACACGACAATGAATTCCAACATGGTATTCATGTTGATTGCTGGAATCTTTCTCAGCAAATTTGATGGCAAGTATATAAAATTGAATTCATGCTGTATCTGTACAAAACTTTTCACAACATTCTAATTCATTATGGCATTAGATGATGTCACATGCTAATTATCTTTTTTGTGACCTTATTGCGTAGCATTGGCATTCCGACTAGTGTTCAGAACTTGAAATAGTTTCTCAGAGGATGTATTTATTACCAATATATTAAACAATTTATTTATATTTTCCTAATCCCCTGACAATAGTACAGAGATCAGAAAAATATCAGTCTATATACATGCTCTCTGTTTTAGATGAGGGAAGCCTACGTGTTATGCACATGACCAAAAAAGAACGTTTTTGGGAGACAACATACTTTGTAGAAAAAATCTTTAACAGACCGTGATGGGTAAACCACCAAATACTGACATCTTTATTAACTATATTAACTTCATTTATCATACTAAGTTGCTTTATGTATTATTTGCGCACACCTGCTCTCCCTCTCTCTTTCTCTCTCACACACACAAGTGTTCAAATACTTGAAGAACTTAAACAGTGTAGTAATTTCTAAATCCCTGTGGTGTTCTCGTTGTTTTCATTTAGTCACGAATTCATGCTGTTATTAATTTATAAAATGTTGAATAAAATAATTCTGAAAATATGGTAAGCTTAAAATAGATTTAAGTCAACAATTTAAGTCATCTAACAATAACATCCTGGTAAACAAATGTGCAATGGTGATAGCCTATACACTAGTTTACTTTAATATAAAGGGTCTGTAATAGTCACATCTGAAATGCATTGTTATGGTTGTTCAGAGCAAAGAAGTGAGATGAACTATTGATCATGATTAGCATGAACATAACTTGGTATTGTATGTAAAGTTTTTAAGCTATTTGTATTTATAATTATTATATGATGTAAACTTAATCATCACAGTATGAATTCAGTCATGGCAGTGTTAGACTTAAAATATTTACTTACGCTGTTAATCTCTAGTCTACCCTCCAGGGGACAAAATAAGGAACTAAAGCCTTGAAATTATTTATCATTAAAACATTGCTGGTCATCCCTTTTCATCAAGAAATGCTGAAATTTAGCATGCTGGGTCAGTTCTGTTTTACACATAGAAAAACTTTTGTGAACTTTTTCTGTCTCTTGTGTACACAACATATAGACATATTAGTTATAATGGGCCACACCTAACAAATATAAAAAAATCATAGCTGCTAAATGAACCAACCCGTCAACATTATTTTGATAACTTTTTGTCAATAGGGTCTGGGGATTATGCATGCAAGTTTCGGATAAACATTTGGGATAAGTTTAGAAAAGTTGATTCTTGAACTGTGTAAAAACGTTATACATAAACATGTACACATATTTATATAACAAACATAACAATATATACACTACTTAATGTTCAAAGCAGTGTTTCTAAAGAAACACAAAATTTGAATTTATCACTTTGTTGCAGCATTATTATCTAAAATGTAAAATTGATAAATATAGCGCCACCATGTGGCCAATTTTCACAAAATATTGAACACACTGTTTTAGATGGTCATTACATCCATCTATTTTCTTCATGATAGGCTTTTAGATTTGACATTGTTAGCTGCTAAAATTTTATTTGCTGGGGGCGGCCATGTTTTTGAGAATATGTAAGGAAGTCCACCAAAGATAATGTATACCAAACTTTATCAACCATACTGTTAAGTCACGGAAGAATGTTATAGTATGAAATAAAATCGAAAACATAATTGAGATGTTTTTAGGGCAAGTATTCAGGATTCAGTGGAATAAAGACAAGCCAAACATTGATATTTTATTTAAGCCTATTATTTTTCTGAGACCCTTATTTTCTGACTGCCACCTGACTCTTTACCTCTTTCTAGCAATCGGATACAACTTTTATCATTCTATCTGTAATATTCTATCCATCACTCCATACTTTAACAAGTATATAACAAGGAATACTTTATTTTCACAGCCCTCTCATGGATTCTTAAAATAAAGCCTGTGGATTATTCCTCAACAAAAGATAGCGAAATGGACAATTCGAAGCGGAAATTAAGATCTGGAAATGAGATTTTAGAGGACAAGGGCAAATCTAAGAACAAGGCCAGCGATACTGATACAGAAGACGTTTCTGCACCTAAAAGGACTAAAACTTCAAATAATCCAGATAAAGGATCTATTGTAGAAGAAAGAAAGCATGTTGTGACAGCTATATCAGAAAATGAGTCCAGATCGACTCATATTGAACATGTCTCTTCCGAAATAAATGATTCTTTGGTTTGTTCACTTTGCAGTTTTGTAGCAAAAACTCAGACTGCTTTGAAAATTCACTCAAAAAGAAGGCATAAGGGAGGCTTACACACCAGTAGTATTTCTGAAAAGTGTACTGACTCAATGATTGCAACTAAAATGAATTTCATGCAAAACACAGAATTACAAGAAACATACAACCAGCCACAATTGGAAAATACCTCAACGTCAGAGGAAATGAACATTAACAAACAGTCAGATGAGGACATTGAATTAACAGATAGCAACCATACACATCAGCCATTTGCAGACGAGGCTGTGATATCAAAAAAGGTTGTTAGTACCTCTGAGGAAGGAAGAACCAGTCCCACTCAGATGCTGCTGAATATGGTTAAGCCCACTGCATGTAGGCCTGGAAAGACCTTGACAAATAGTGGCACCATACAATCAGGTTGCAGTTTTCATGTTGAAAGTAAGTTAAAGAGTAAAGAAAATGGTGGAATAGATGTACATAGAAGTCAAAGGCATTCAAAGGCTAAAACTGTACATGCATGTTCCTATTGTGGACATGAATTTAGAGACAGACCTAGTTTAGATACACATATCAAGAGGCGACACACTAAAGAAACAAGCTACTTTTGCAATTTCTGCAGTTACTCTTGTGTTGCGAAGTGTGATTATGAAAAGCACTGCATAAGCAATAAGCATAAAAGAAAAATGTTAGTGCAACAGGAATCAGAAACAGAGACAATGACAGCTCAAAAATCAAATTCCCCTCCACCCTCAACAAGGATGCAGACACGTTCTCCTGGAAGCAGATCACAGCATCAATGTGGTACCTGCACCTTCGCGGCCAACAGCTCAGTAATGTTAGCAAAACACATAAAAATTAATCATCCAGCGACACACCGTTTCCACTGTAGGGCATGTCATTACTACACCACCACCACAGAAACAATGGAAGTACACCTGTTAGAAGAAACCCACCAAAAGTTGGCCAAAGACCAAAACATTAGCCCCTTGTTTAAAGACTGTGTTGAAAAAATCCTTGTGATTCTCTCAGATGATCAAGCAGAAGATACAGAAATAATTAAACCTCATGAGCAATGTCCTGAAGAAGCTGTGGAAGTTCAAGAAACAGAAGATGATTTAGCATCAACAGAGCCACCTCAAGCAGTACAAAAAGGCTCCTCCTACAAACGGAAGCGAGGTAGACCAAAGACATCTAATATGAATGTTTGTAACTATTGTGGGCTCGTAGCCTCCAATGCCACCAATCTCAGCGTGCATATACGACGCAGACACAGTCGCATGTACAGCTTCTTTTGTAAGCATTGCAATTACTACTGTGTGACCAAAGGTGACATGGACCGCCACTGTGAAACCAAAAAGCACATCAACAAAATGGAAGCAGCTGGAAATGAAGGCACTGGGGTAATTCTGCTAGACGATGAGCAGCCAGGTCAAGCGAAAGAAGATGAGGTAGAACTGGCTGATAAATTACCAGAAATTGAGACTACTATCAATGACATGAATGAAAATCACTCCAATGTGCCCTGTAACGAAAGCAATTATGACTTGGCAAACTCTTGTTCACAGTGTGATTTTGTTTCTCACTCAACACTGTCTCTTGCACTCCATGTGCGTCGTAAGCACACAAAAGATTTTGAGTTTGTCTGTGTAGCATGCAGCTACTACACCGTGACTCGCAGAGAGATGTTTCGGCACGCAGCAACGGATAAACACAAGCAGAAGCGTCAAAGCTATTTGGAAAGACAGAAGCAAAGCTTTAATAAAAGTCTACCTGACCTAGATGATCAGGAGACACACACAGAATCAGAACCATGCTCTGACAATTCTGATCCAACAGTTGAAGAGCATTTAACAGTTGGTGATGAGGTGACAAATGAAGAAGAAGAAGAAGAAGAAGCAAAACAGGCTGCTTTAGAGATTACGTCCATCAAGAAATCATCAACTACACTAACTGAGTCAGCTGTATCTCATATGGTCCAGTCAGTGACAATGGAGAAAGACGCAGTGCTGAAGGAGATGGAGGAGGAAAATATGTTTGAAGAGGATGAAATAGCAGACTTGGGTGGTGACTGTACCTCAGAAGAAAAACAAATCTGCAGAACTGTACCATTCGATGTGTGCATCTTCTCCTTAAAAGACTTCGCAAAGCACAAGCAGGTGTTATCAGATGGAGATCAGGCTACAGGCGCATCACAACAGCAGGGTATCAGAAAGCCTAAAACAATGGTTGAATTTGAGACAAAAACCACAATGCGAAATTCACGTATCCGCTGTGAAGACTGTGGATTTTTGGCAGATGGTTTAAGTGGCCTAAATGTCCACATTTCCATGAAGCATCCATCTAAGGAGAAGAATTTCCATTGTCTTCTCTGTGGGAAGTCTTTCTATACCGAGAGTAACCTGCAGCAGCACTTAAGCAGTGCAGCACATGTGCGGAATGAGCAGGGGAGCACTGAAGGTCTACCAGAAGGAGGTGCTAGCTTTAAATGTGTCAGATGCAATGAGCCATGCCAAACAGAGCAGGAACTGTTTGTGCACATTAAGGAGAAGCATGAGGAAATGCTTAAAGAAGTTAACAAGTATGTGGTAGAAGACACAGAGCAAATCAATCGAGAGCGTCAGGAGAACCAGGGCAATGTATGCAAGTACTGTGGCAAGGTGTCCAAGAGCAGCAACTCAATGGCTTTCCTGGCTCATGTTCGCACACACACAGGTACAGCTCTCTCTCTCACTCATACATTTGTGCAGTTTGAATGTGGCCTTTAGAGCATTGTTTCAAAGCAGCTTTACATATAATGAAAATAAAAACCAGAAAATTATGAAACGTACAACACAGTATACATGGTATTATTGCAAATTTTGTAGAAATGTATATTAGTAAAGATGTATATTAGTAAACTAATTAGGGATACTAAGATTGTAATTGATTTATGAATATAGAGTTGACAAAAATTGATAGCTACAACACATTTGGACCATTTGAATAAATGGATGTGCATTAGAAATACTAGTCATTGCATGCAAAGGCTTATACCTATCCCAGTGGTCTATGAGAGGGTATATGAGAGGGTAATGTATTCAGGCTGCTACTAAAACAGCATGTACTTTTGAGACTCTACATTTAGTCAAATTAACATGATAGATGACAGATATGATAGGTGATACAGTGGTGTGAAAAACTATTTGCCCCCTTCCTGGTTTTGTATTTTTTTCCTTATTTGTCGCACTTAAATGATTCAGATAATCAAAACACTTTTAATACTACACAAAGGCAAACTGTGTAAACACAAAATGCAGTTTTTAAATGAAGGTTTTATTATGAAGGGAAAACAAAATCCAAACCCACACGGTGAAAAAGTGTTTGCCCCCTAAAACTAATAACTGGTTGGGCCACCCTTAGCAGCAACAACTGCAATCAAGGGTTTGCGATAACTTGCAGTGAGTCTGTTACAGCGCTGTAGAGGAATTTTAGTCCACTCATCTTTGCAGAACTGTTGTAATTCAGCCACATTGGAGGGTTTTCGAGCATGAACAACCTTTTTATGATCATGCCACAGCATCTCAATGGATTCAGGTCAGAACTTTGACTAGGCCACTCCAAAGTCTTCATTTTGTTTTTCTTCAGCCATTCAGATGGACTTGCTGGTGGGTTTTGGATCATTGTCCTGCTGCAGAACCAAAGTTCGCTTCAGCTTGAGGTCACGAACTGATGGTCGGACATTCTTCCTCAGGATTTTTCGGTAGACAGCAGAATTCATGGTTCCATTTATCACAGCAAGTCTTCCAGGTCCTGAAGCAGCAAAACAGCCCCAGATCATCACACTACCACCACCATATTTTACTGTT
>JAZGTK010021950.1:0-10429 GCA_036877625.1 Ambastaia sidthimunki
CACACACACTCACATATACACACACACACACATACACACACACATATATACACACACTCACATACACACACTCACATATACACTCACTCACACACACTCACATATACACACACACACACACATATACACACACTCACTCACACACACTCACATATACACACACACACAGCAGCTGTTTACACAGATGTGTAATATATGTATGTATATATAATGTATGTATGTATGTATGTATATATAATGTATGTATGTATGTATGTATATATAATGTATGTATGTATGTATGTATGTATATATAATGTATGTATGTATGTATGTATATATAATGTATGTATGTATGTATGTATATATAATGTATGTATGTATGTATATATATATATGTATATATAATGTATGTATATAATGTATGTATAGCTGTAAGGAATGTGTGATATATTGAGGTAAAACAGCACCATGGACAGCGATCACATCAAACGTTGTTGTATCTGTTTATTATATCATGTCTTATTGCTGCTGTAAATGTGAAGTTAAAGGTTAAATTACCTTCTTTTGGCTTCTTTTTGCGTCCTATCGTTCCTCCCAGTTTCCCGAGCAGCGACTCGTCTTTCTTGATGCTGGCCGGCTGCCCCGCAGCTCTGCTCGGACTCGCGGCCATCGCGCCCCGCTGCAGCTCCGCACAGAAATAATTGAGCAGAATGAGCGTGACGCTGAACGCAAGTGATGAGGGGGGCGGGGCTTACAGGCCCAAACAGCCGTTTATGATGAGGCTGAATAATAAAAATAATTTAATTTTTGCATCCAATGCAATTTAAATGCCTTTAAATGTTTCTCGGATTCACTTCAAAATCAAAATGATTGTTATTATTAAATTATTTTAACCACTAGTGAAGTAGCTAAAAAGAAACGGCACTGTCACGTGTTAACTGTTACTTTTCTCATCGCATTCATTATAAAAAAATCATAACACTTTTTAAAAACTTTGAAAAAATGGATGAAGTGGATTTTAATGCGTTTTGAGTCCAAGTTTATAGTGGGATTAATATAAATCAACAAGTCAAAACGCGCTGAGATTTAACGCAGGTCTCCGTTTGTCCACCTGGCGGACAAAATTGACTAAACCTCCAAAAAACTCAATGAATCAAAACACCTGTTTAAAAAAGTTCATTATAATAAACTTTTCAGATACAGATAGTGATTAAAAAATGGACGAGATTTTTAAACACTTGTAAAATGAATGTTATTAGTATAATTAGTAATAATAATGATCTATAATATAATAATAACCTTATAAAATGTATCATTTAAGTAAACAAAACCATTGAAATAAACGTAATATAAATGATGAAGCAGTTGTTTTGACTGACCGTTTGGCTGTGAGAAAGATCTTCACTGTTACAGCAGTAAAAAAGGAAGTATGACTTATATTTAAAATATATGAGGACGGACAGTCATATCCTGAAACACACCCTCATGCACACAAAAAACACACACACACACAGTCAGGAAATAACCAACTACCAACAAATAATTGTTTGTTTTAATGCCATTTACAAATAAAAAATACACAGAAAATAAGAATTGTCCCACAAACAACAAAAGAGAGAGATGTGTATTATTCCAGAGGTTTCCATCAGCTTTCTGAAACTACACACACACACATCACAATAACACAAAAAACGACATTTAAGCATTAAATTGTTACACTCTGAGATCACAAGTGAAGCCGCACATTTAACTATATAATTAAATATAATTATATATGTACAGTCTAACTGCAACATCTATCTGATGATATTTGTACTGGCTGGTCAGTACCTGCACACAGCAGCAAACGCCATCGTTTCTGCAGCCTGCGTCTCTGTTTCTCCATCATCTCAACATCTTCAGGTGTGGAGACCCCCAGAGTCCCGAGAGGAGGGACAGGGGCTCCAGAGAGGGCAGCAGCTGTCACCTCCAGCAGGTCTTTGTCAAAACCCTGGAAATATGAAGAAATATTGGTCTTTTCTGCAGGCTAAACTCAGACTCAGATTAGTTTAACCCCACTGTAAACCATGAAGAATATTAAACATGTTTTGGGTCCATAAACTGAATCTGACCTGCAGTAAAGTGAGTATCCGGCCCTGTGCCAGGCCCTGAAGCAAACTGATCATGTGACCCCAGACTGGCGGCAGGTGACTCCTCCCCTTGACCCCGCCCACAGCCCCCAGCACCAGTCCAGGGTTAAACCCATAGGCCACAGGCAGGAGAAGTCCAAGCACAGCCTGCATAAAACCCGCTGTGAAGCCTTCACCCTAGAGACAGAAAGAGGAAGTGACATCATTCAAACAGGTCCTAAAAGACTACAGAGATCAGACTACAGAGACATCAGACAGTCAAATCTCAAGTCACACCTCTCTCAGACGCAAGCGTATGCGGTTCAAACACGTCTCATCTTCTAATTCTTCACAGATCTGGACGAGAAAGATCTTTCTGTGGGAAAAGATGCTCACTGGAGTCAGTTTGGAAGTCAAAGTTTGCTAAGCAACTCAACTTTTAATCCATCTGGTGAACATTAAAAGATTGTGTAAGATTGTAAGCTCACCCATCACTGGTGTCGACCATCAGTTTTTCATCTCCAATAAAAACAACCAGCACCCTTCAACACACACACACACACACACACACACACACACACACACACAGACACAGACACACACACAGACACACACACAGACACACACACAGACACACACACAGACACACACACACACATACACACACACATACACACACACGCTCTATTCAATATCACTAAACAATTTATTATTAATGCTCTCAAGATTTTTTAAGGCAGTTGTGTTACCGTTCAGACAGGTGTGTTAATGTGTGTTGAAGAACACAACGTACAGACACGCTCAGATCAGAAACCAACACGCATCCATTACACACCTGAAAAACACAAAACAGATCAACACACACAAAACACACAAAACAACTCCAGTCCTGCTCATCATTTCTTTTACCTCTTTCTTCTTCATTTGATCAAGAACTGAAATTATATTTCCAAGGGGCTGCAGATTCTTTTGGTTCGTTTTGTCTTGGAAATCTTTAGCACTTATAATAACAAACACAAAAATAAATTGAAGTACAATTTATATATGAAAATGGATTTTCTTATCACAACTTTTGTTTCACTAACCAGATTTTTTGTGCTTCTTCTATAGCAGTTTGTGAAACTTCCTGCAGACGCTGGCAGCCGTCTGGCAGTGACACCTCCACACCAGCAGGGGGCGCCACAACCGTGCGTACGGCAGGCGACGACCTGGGCGCTGGTTCAGGCCACACAATATCCTTCTCAGCTTCTGTCTCTGATGAAGGTTTCTCATCCTCTTTCATTTTACCGTCATTCTCTTCCCGTTTGCGGCGTTTGACGATTGAAGCTTCTGAGTTAGTGTCTTTAAGAACACGACAAAAAACAACAATTACAAACTATTTTAATTCATCACAGCATGAGATTTAGAAACGGTTGATTCTGGAATACCACCCACTCATGCTACACAAACAAATACTTAATGTATCTCAAACCAAGCAGTAAAACATGAGTGAGTAAGCAAACACTAACCTGAGCGTTTAAAACAGCTCCAGTACAGCGAATGCACTTCACGAACGTTTTGAATAGATTCCAGTGCGCTACAAAAAGCAAAACACAAAACTCAACACTGTGTACTAACCAGATGTGACACCATAGAAATAATCACCAAGTAAGAAACAATTCAGGATTTATAGCCTGTTGCTTTATTGCAGCCCGGTGTGTCAATCAAACAAGCTCAGCCAATGAAACGCAATCACTGCGTGAGTGACAGCCCGTCTCACCTCTCACACGGGCCACTGAGCTCTGACAACAGAGGAGGCGGATCTCCAAGAAGAGTCTGAACGGTCTGACAAACTGACTGGGCGAGAGAAGTCAGGTTGTAGCCGCCCTAAAGAAGAATTAAAAGAGGATGAAACCAAATGACAACGTAACCCAAACTGACAAAAGCAGGACTTTAAACTGCAAGATCTTCAGTTAAAATCACCTCAAGCACAACACACAGTTTGCCAGCAGCCAGAGGCATCAGCAGCTGAGTGAGATGAGCGAAGATCTCTGGGGTCGCAACCATTTTACCCTGAAACAGAAAAACCACAACAACAAACATTCCTACAGTTTCCAGAATGTCAATGAACGTTCAGCTCCAATCAGCCTGGAGCGACACACATCTGATCTGCCAATCACAGAACCCAATGTGAGGCGTGTTTAAGGACTCTCCTACCTCCGGGTCTCCAATAGCAGAATCGAAACCGGCAGAAACCAAAACCAGCTCTGGATCAAACTGAAAGAACATCAGTGAATGACTCAAACTAACTCCATGACTTCCTGTCTGCAGGAAGACTGAGAAACACACAAACCTCGTACGCGACCGGCAGGAGAACGTGAAAGAAAGCGGCGAGATAATCGCTGTTGGTCATCCCCACCTGCAGCAAAACAAGAAAACATGTGATTCATGTACCGAGAGATCACAGCCCTCTCTCTAAATATCAATCAAAATAACACAAAAACTGACTGTTTGATTCAATAAGAATTACAATAAGAATAAACTCTCAGTGGTATTAATATTATTACAGGATGAATGTGTTTTACAGAGCTGTAACTCAGAGGTGTGTGATCTGAACTGGATTTCTGTTTGCCTTGTTCCAGGGGAGGTTTATATTAAACCCTGATCCTCTGTCTGACCCCACACTGCTGTAATCAGACTCCGGAAGATTCGGCCAGTAGGTCTGATGCTCGTATCGATGCCAGGAGAAATACAACACACTGAAAAACAAGAGAAGAAGAAAACATTCAAACGTTCTAACATCATGAAATGGTCTGCAGGAGATGAAACTAGCAACACTAGTGATGTCCAAAAAGCATCCAAAAAACCTTAACATCCAGACAAGAACCTTTGAAGAACCTTTATTATTTTACAGGGTGAATATGGACTGACCTCGGGTCCTCCTCGAAACAGTACTGAACACCCTGTCCGTGGTGAACGTCCCAGTCCACGATCAAAACCCTGAAAGAAACCACAAGCTGAAACTGGGGTGGCTGATGCAGACGTCACACCAGCACCAGCAGAGTTCTGCTGAACGTTCAGAATGTTCAGTAATGAGTGTTCACCTCTTCAGGCCGTAGTGTTTCTGAGCGTAGCGAGCAGCGACGGCCACGTTATTAAACACACAGAAACCGTTTGCAGCAGAGCGCTGGCTGTGATGTCCAGGAGGCCTGGAGAGAAAGAAATAATGCCTTACTGAACGCCGTGTACTGAACACCATGAACGCCACTGAACGTCAAATCCCCAACATGCCCTCTAGATGCTTGTTTAACTTGTAAATAATAGAATATTTATGTAATATATATGAGGTATGTCAACATTACAACATGTGTAACGTGGTTTTAATTGTTCCGGCGCATGTAAACAAACTCACCTCACCAGAGCCAAACCATTTCTGACCTCTGACCTCATAACACTGTCCACCAGCTGCAGTGTCGCGCCCACGGCTAACTGAGCACAGCGATAGATGTTCTGAAAGCCAAAAATAAGCTGATGTGTAAAAACACAGCACCTCCACTTCCTGTTTCCAGCACAGAAAGCAGAAAGTATGTTTATTAACATGGACTCACAGGGTGGAAATAAACATCATTATAGTTCTTTGAAAATGCCATCAGTTCCTCTACGGTCATTTTTGGAGTTTGTTTCACAGCCTCTAGATACTCCTCACTACAACAAACACAAAAGATATAGAATGAATCCAAAATCATCCGTACTGTAAATCATAAAAGAATCAACCTTCAAGCTCCACTAAACATTCACAGAGATTAACTTCTGGTTAAAAGTCACACTCATGCTGGTTTATTCTGGTTTCATGCGGGTGTTTAGTACCATGACTGACGGTTCTGTACTTACAGTCAGTGCTTCAGTGCAGTAATTCATCACTAACCTGTGCACCAGTAAAATCTCCTGCTCAGTGGCCTGTCGAACCGGCAGCCGTGTGCATCTCTGTGTCAGGCCATGAGCTCGAAGAGCTTCAAAAGACACGGTCAAGCGCTCGGGCACCTCAATATCACACATCGGACTGGAGAAAAACAGCAGAAATCAAGTACAGTACAGAGCAAGTACAGTACAGAGCAAGTACAGTACAGAGCAAGTACAGTAGAGCAAGTACAGTAGAGCAAGTACAGTACAGAGCAAGTACAGTACAGAGCATGTACAGTACAGAGCAAGTACAGTACAGAGCAAGTACAGTACAGAGCAAGTACAGTACAGAGCAAGTACAGTACAAATCTGACATCAATGTGAGAACAGGTGAACAGCAACAAGGTGACCCTTACAGTATAACACAAATCTATTACTATTCAACACATTTAACATTATCCAAACATTACATACATACAAATGTTAACATTTTAATTTAATAGCTGCAATATAACACCGACACACACGTAATAAAATTAAACACTTTCAAGTTTGCAGACACGACCCAAAATTGTTAAAGTATTAAAATTGTATTCAAAACGATTTGCATAAAATGATGCATCATCATTTGACTAAAACTCCTTCCGCACGGCGTTAATCTGAATAAATGACAGTAATAATGATGATATAATGATGATTAATGATGATATAATTAATAACTGATGTTGACACTGTTATGAGCTGAACTTACTCTGTCCAGAGGAGTTTGTAACGCGTCATCTCCTCATCAAACACAAGCGCGCATCCCGACGCCATTGAAACCCGCTGCTTGATATCACACAATAATCAAATGTTTAATCAAATATAATGATAACGTGTGAATTTCAGGAAGTTCGTGTGTTTATGTGTTTGTTTCTTCGCTGTGTGTGAGAATCGCGCGCTCGCTGTCACGTCATCGTCATCATCTTCATCATCATCACCATCTGCCGGCCGCCAGCGGAACTGAAAAAGATGAAAAAAGATTTTTTACCAGTTTATTTATACTTTTGACATTCATACATGAAAGTTTATTAATAAGAAACCCAACTTTATGATTGTGTAGTTTGTACATAAACAGTATTAAGGATTCTCTGAATAATAAAAAACTGTCGGCACATTGTGAGCTTCACTAAGTGTTTATTTGATATTTAGATATTTAAATATTCATTTCAGATGTCCTTTCTTCCTTTTTAATATAGTTGTTTATTTAATTTTTCTTTTTTGTTGTACCGTAACCCTTTTATATAGATGATATATAACGTTGAAGAAAAGTTCTACTAATGTTACTGCAATAATGTTTTAATAACTTTAAGAGAACAACTTTAGCCGGGCCTTTGTAAACATATTTGATCCGAGGCAAACCACACAATAAAACAATATTTTAAATATTTAAGATGATAAACAGAGACATAATAAGGAAAGATTGTATAGCTGTTAGCATAATACATAGATATATATATTAATATTCTGTCAATATCTGATATAATATCCTCACACTTAAACCAAATAAACGGATATAAACACTAAAAGTTTATGGTGTATTTTTATGGTGTTAACAATGTTAATAATTGAGCTGTAGTAGTTTTATGCAGGTTAAGTTTTACTTATGTTGACATCAAATAAAGTTAAAGTGACATTTACCGGGAAAGTTTAAATAATAAATGATTGTTTTAAACTTACGATTACTAAGGGTGAGAAAATGAGATTGTTTTGAACTTTGATCTGTTATGTACTTTATCAGTAACTGATTTGTGTTTAATTAAAAAGCTGTGTGGGACTTTTATTTTGAAAAGCACGAGCGCGCTTCCGGTTGGCGGTGAGGAAGTCATGATGGTCGTTTCGTGTGTTTTGACAGTATTGCGGGTGTTTGTGCTGTAGTTCATTTGTGTGTGTTCGGTGTCTCGTCTGTGTCTGACATGAGTGATGTTGTGGAGAAAACCCTCACAGCTCTGCCCGCTTTATTTGAGTCTCAGACTGGAGCCACAAAAATCACCAGCCGATTGAAACAGCTGATCAGAAACCTCACTGAAGTCACATCTAAACATGTGAGTTATCACAGACTCATTTATAAAACCATCACGTGTTAACTAATCTGTATTACTTTAACATTCCTGAACTGAACCTGTTTTTAAACCTAAAAGCTTAACTAATTCATTAAAGAAACTTAGTTTATGGGTCATTTTCCCATTGAAATATCGCAGATCTATTTGTTACATCTATTTCTGAAATGTAAACATATATTTAATGGTTGCTTTAATGTGTTAAGAAGGTTGTTACAGAAACAAGGAAGATGTTAATAAAAAAACACGTCCTGCTGAACATCATTGTGTTCATCATCTCTGTGGTGTCTGCAGGAGGAGGAGAATCTCATTAAACTGGAGCTGTGTGCCATGAAGGAGCAGGTGGCGTCTCCCAGCACCACTCTGGTAAGTGCTGGAGGTCTCACAGCGATCGCTGGCCCTCAGAAGCTGACTGACCTCCGTGTGTTCACAGAAGCAGATGAGGGAGGTCATGGTGAGAGCCATGTACTGCGAGATGATGGGCTACGACGCCTCCTTCACTTACATCCACGCCATCAAACTGGCCCAGCAGGGCGGCGCTCTGGAGAAGAGAGTGGGTACGGCCGCTCCTCACCAGTCACGCATAACACGCAATACAGCATCTGAAATCATGTGGCTTATAGGAATCCAAAATGTCTTTTTGTGACTGGTAGCTTTCATAAAAGTTTGGCAGGTTAATTCTACTCTCTGAATGTATATAAATCATAATTATATCCTGTATTTAGACTTTGTGTTGCTCTTTTGTGCTCTTAGGTTATCTTGCCGTGTCACTTTTTCTTTCTGAGGGTCATGAACTGTTATTGCTGCTGGTAAACACACTATTAAAGGTTTGCTTGCTTCTCTATTACATCCTGATTGCTTAATGATCTTATGTTAACTTTGAGATAAGTGACTGAAGATCGTGCTCGCAGGATCTTCAGAGCTCTAATCTTATAGAGGTGTGTATGGCACTGACTGCTGTAGCTCAGGTGTTTCCTACAGACATGATCCCTGCTGTCCTGCCTCTGCTGGAGGACAAACTCACACATCCAAAGTAAGTCAGACAGATTCGCTCCTGTAACTCCTAACAGACTGAAGATGGAAGAAATTCCAGCTCATCGTCCTCTTTCCCGTTTAGGGAGATCATTAGGAGAAAAGCCGTCCTGGCGTTGTATAAATTCTACCTTATTGCTCCCAATCAAGTCCAACACATTCACGGCAAGTTCCGGAAAGCTCTGTGTGACAAAGATCCTGGGGTCATGACATCATCTTTACACATTTACCTGCGGCTGATCGGGGTCAGTGTTTGACCTTCAAAATGTTTGTTTTGTTTTAGGTAACACTTTACAATAAGATTCCACTTAGTTAACTGCCTTGGTTGACATTAACAATACCTAACAGCATGTGTTAGTCCTAGTTAATTTCAACATTTACAAAGTGTTACTGTATTTTAAACTTTGTTAGGACACAGTGTGAAAGTCTTTCTCATTCGCTATCAGGAGAGTCCAGACAGCTATAAAGACCTGACGGGCAGTTTTGTGGCCATCCTGAAGCAGGTTGTGGGAGGGAAACTCCCAATAGATTTTAACTACCATAATGTTCCATCGCCATGGTTACAGATCCAGCTGCTTAGAATCCTGTCTCTGCTCGGGAGAGAAGATCAAAGGTATGGGTTCAAACTTACCTGTAATCCACTTACCTGTAACTGGTCTGGCAAAAGTAACTCAATGTTTTACTAGTTTTAGCATTTACAGTAAGTAATGAAAACAGTATGTAGTTTTCTGTGTTTGGCAGACGTTTTTTAACTCTGGTGTTTTTATAAAGCTGAAACTCAATTTATAAAATGTGTTTTTGCTGTTTCAGCACCAGTCAGCTGATGTATGACGTTCTAGACGAGTCTCTACGAAGAGCTGAAATGAATCACAACATCACTTATGGTAAGTTTATCTGTTCTTTAAGTTTCGTAAAGCGTCATTTGTAAATAAAACCAGTGAGTTTTTAACACAACATCTCTCTTTCAGCAATTCTATACGAGTGCGTGAAAACCATCTACACCATCTGCCCCAAAGCTGATCTGTTAGAGAAAGCAGCAAGATGCATTGGAAATTTTGTCCTGTCTCCCAAGATCAACCTCAAATATCTGGGTAAAATTCCTGCGTTCAGTCTCGGCTGCTGTAGTTAATTCACTTTGATTCCGGTTAAACGGTGTGTCTCTGGTTAACGGTAGACGTGTGTGTTCTGCAGGTTTAAAGGCATTGACTTATGTTGTTCAACATGACGCTAAACTTGCTCTGCAGCATCAGGTCACCATTATAGAATGTCTGGACCACTCAGATTTCAGCATTAAAAGAGAGGTAAGACCTTATATAAACCCAAAATCTA
>JAZGTK010021951.1:0-10429 GCA_036877625.1 Ambastaia sidthimunki
CTTCTCTGTTTCTCTCTTATTTGGTGTCGTGCTTTGCCCTCATATATGCCAAAACCTTCATATTAGCACCAATATAGATGCTGTATGACATGCACACACTGACAGTTTAAAAAAACTGCACACTGACAAGAATTGTCGTCGCAAACGTGCGCTTATGCGCAATTGTTAGGTTTGTCGAGAACGAGACATATCAAAGCCAACGTTTCTGTTGTGCGAACTAGTTAGAACGAACAGACGAGAGATTATTTCACAGCCTATCCTCTCTCTCCCAAGACACACAATCACACTTATACAGTCATATTCTACTTTTAAGTCTCTTTCAGAAATAATTATGTGTACAGTTTGAGTGACAGTGTGAGCACAGGCTGTACAAATACTAATTAAGTTTCACAGCAGGGGGCGGAGCTGAAAGAACGTTACTTTTGACAAAGAGGAAATTAAACTTGCTGCATAATGACATCATTTGCATATTTATTCATAGAAAGATGTTATAGATGATATGAACTGGACTGTTAAGTGAGAACTCAGCTTGCTATATGAAAAATAAAATTTCCTCTTTGCAAAACAGCTAGTTATTTTATGAAATATGTCTCAAAGTATGCTATAAAACTCTTAATGGAAAGCACTGAATAGAGTCAGATATTCACGGAAGTAAAAATGTTTTAGATTTTCAACTTCTTTATATTTTAGTAAATGTTGTTTTGAATATTCTAGGAACATTTAAACATCCAGTGTTTTAGATGATGTATTAATGTTATTGCTTATGAGAACGTTATTCAAACTTTTTATTATTCTGTAACATTTTTAAAATGTTTCAACTTAGACTTAGAAATGACATTGTTGACATATATGATATATAAAGTTGAAAATGTTCCACTAACTTTACTGCACAAGTGTTTTTGGTAACTTTGAGAGAATGTTAGCCAACATAGCTGGGCACACATGTTTGTTTCACTATGTTAGCCCTTTAGGCTTTCTTTGTTTTCATATCAGGTTAATGATAATCTCTATCCTTTAACCATAAACCTTTTAGATCTAAAATAAAAACATGATTTGGCCTTTGAGACTCTTATACTGTTAGGCGACCCTAGATAAGTGGAATAAAAAGGAAATCTGTTTGTCACATTTCACTATATTTGTGAGGACATTTTCCAAAATTTGCCCAACACGTGCGAACAGCCAGACCAGTACAAACACACACACACTCACAAACACACACACACTCACAAACACACAAGCCTATCAGGTGACTCACCTCAGATAACAGTGGGGCCTGCATGAGGTGAGGGGAGTGAATGACCTCTTTGGATGAAAGACTGAGTCATAACTGACTAACCTTCTCCCACACACACGTGCTGTCATGTACACACACACAGACAGACCCACACACAGTCACAGTTTTGTCACAGTTTCACTTTATAATAGAAACATGACTGCATTCTGTGATTCTTTTTGTGCCTTTGTGTGTGTTTTGTATATTCTTGCATGTGTTGTTTTCATTTACTTTAGGTATCACTGTAACTCTGTTTAACAGACACATAAACACACACTCACATGCAGGAAAAGACCATGTGACACAGACTTCCTGACATTCTACTTTAGTTTCACAATGTTAAAGTAACGCAAAAGTTTTCCACACAATACTAAAGCATTTGGACACTCCCTAGTCACATACCCTGTGTATGTGTGTGCATACTCATTTTGTTTAGTGTGTGTGTGTGTGTTTGTGTGTGTTGTGAAGGCTCAGGATTTGAGTGGTGGTGTGTGAGATGAGTGTGGGTGTGTTGTATATGGTTGTGAGAATAAAGACAATGTTAATGTGCGTGTGAGCTGGAGTGTGTGTTGAGGCTTGTATGTCGCTGCTAAGAGATGCTGTGTTTTCGTGCACAGGTGAGTTTACACACATCTGAGGAATGAAAGAGAGTTGGCACAGTTGTAATAACTACAATACCATGGGTGTGTTGTGTGCTTGTATGTCATTTTCAATAAAAGCCACATCGCTGTATTCATCACAATGTTACGATTTCCTTCAGCCTTGTGTCAACAAACATTTTTTTCATGATATGTGACAGCTGGAGAACAAAGATTGCGGACTGTGAATTGTGCGTCATCTAGTGGCGGCTCAGCAGCCTGCAAATTGGCGGTAGCGTGTTTACAAGTGCTGGATAAACTATGACGGTAAATTTGTGTAGCCTGTATTGCGCTCAGAATATTGTGTACTAAGAGTAATGATATGAATATGCAATGACACTGCACAACGCCTATACTTATAAAAAGCTAATGTTGTAACACAATAGTGTTGTTGTTTGTTGCACTGTATATTAATGTGTGAACGTCACGTTTAACAAGTTTTTTTTTTAGGAGAAACCTTGAAAACTTGCACGACGTCGGACTCGCAGATGACTACGATTCCCAATGCGCACTGCGCGCAGTTACGGTTGCTAAGCAACGCTTCAAACGAAGATGGACGCCGTCGAAACGCTGGTCGATGAAGTTGCTGAACAAGGTGAACACTTTATTCGTGAATTTAAACGCATTTCTTGAAGTCGAGCAAATTGAATTAGTTAAAAGGCTAACAGATGATCTCTGTGGTCTCTTAAACAGTTACTGTCAACCAAATATCTAACTGCTTTTTCATTTCTAGGTCTGTGTCAAATACACATCGATTTCACGCCCATTTTTGGTGTGTTTGTCGTTTTAATTTCAGAGCAGACCAATGTTAAGGGGGAGGAAGAGTGTGATGGGAACCCTGAGGAAGAGCACAAGAGTTTAATACCAGTTGACAAGTATTACAATTATGAGGAGTTGTGCTCGAAACCCTTCATCAGCGCAGACTCCAACATCCCCTCAAATCTACTGCACTTCTCGTATCCTACACCTCATATAGGCAGAAATCCTAAAACAAATAAAAAAACACTCATTTTTTGTGGTCAACTAAAGTTAATCCACTGCGTCTGTCAGGTTGATTTGTCAAATGTATTTGATTGGACAAAATTATAAAGGTTATCTCAACATTTGGGAGAAATAACACTCAAACCAGGCCATGCAAAACTTTTAACAAAGTAATGTCACAAGGTGGCAGTATTGGCACATGATTTAGAACAAGCTGAAATTAAATTTACATTGATAACTTATCTTTGAATATTACTTTATAGTGTCAGTTTAATTGTATTCGCACCTTAAAGTGAGTCCAGACATTCGTTTGGCTATGACTGCGGGCGGAGATCGAACCTGCAGTTGTTGGATGAGCAGACTTTGGCCTTCATAGCTGGGAATCTGCTCATCCTACTGGACGTACAAACCAAAGAGCAGCGATACATCCGCTCCACCAGTGGAGGAGGAATCGGTGCCATTATGGTACTGAAAACAGGATTTGTCTGTTCAATACACGTTCAAAATAAATGTAACATAAAAATAACATTTACTTACAGACACATTTGCATTCAGTGTTCATTTTCCCCACAGCATAGTATGATCATCAATAATGAATTGTGTAGAATTGTGTGGTTATGTATATGTATCTTTCCAAAGACTCACCCAAGTAAACAGTATTTGGCAGTGGCTGAGAAAGGTCATTTTCCTGACATCATCATATATGAGCTTCCCTCCCTGCGGCCCTACAGGATCCTCACAGGTACAACATCTTATGTTTAAGAGTCACACGTCAGATGTCATATCACATTCATGAAAATATAATAAATTACATTTATTCAAGGATTACAACTTTCCAGCATGCATTCTTAATAGCGTGTGGTGTGACGAGGTCATAAGTTGATCTCTAGGAGAACCAGTGTTGTACTTAAAATTGACTCCCTGCAAAATTACAACTCCCCTGCTTCTGATTGGTCCAGACCCTGGGGATGCTGCTACCTGATTGGTCTTTATTTGTAAAGCCAGCCCTCACACCTATTCCAGTAGTAGGGAGAAACAAGGGAGTAGTAATTTCATTGGGAGTCAGATGCTCCGCCTCAGGGAATTGTGAACCTTTGTGTCTGGTTTGTGTTAAATGTATAGGAGGTACAGAGAGCACGTACAGCTCTGTGGATTTTAATCGTGATGGCTCTTTACTGGCGATTGTGGGCGGAGCTCCAGACTACATGCTCACAATATGGAACTGGAGGCAGGAACAGGTGATACTCCGCAAGAAAGCTTTTTCCCAGGATGTCTACAGAGTCACGTTTTCTCCCGACTGTGCTGGACAGCTCACAACCTCTGGCTCTGGACATATCAGGTCTGTATGTGTTCCTTAACTAGAAACGTTTTACTATGCTTAGATGTTTTTAACTTATTTGATTTGCTTTTAGAGATGCCTACACCTTATTATATTGTGCCATTTGTTTATGTGCACTAAAAGAGGTTGGGGATGTTTTTATTATTTTAGGTTTTGGAAAATGGCCCATACGTTCACTGGTTCAAAGTTGCAAGGGCTGCTGGGAAGATTTGGACAAATGTCAGAAACAGATATAGAAGGATATGTAGAGCTTCCTGATGGCAAGGTTTGTCAACCTTTGTTGGTCTTAGAGATGTAGTGTGTAACTTGTAGTATGATGTAGATGTAGTGTGCAGGTACCTAGCCAACAGGGAACATTCTCAGAACATTGGCTACATTCTCTAAAAGTTCTCTCAAAGTTATCCAAACATGTTTTTGCAGTAATGATAGTAGAACTTTATAAACATTATATATCATATATACATGATCAAAAACATTATCCTAAAGTTGTTAGTAGTGGATTGTTTAAAAAAAAGTATATAATTAAATAATGTTAATACACATTGAAAACTGTACTTTATTTAATGTTCTTAGAGCATTCAAATTAACATTTGTTAACGTTTTTGTTACTTACAAACTTAAAATTGTTAGCTGGTTAGCAGCACCATCAGTGCAGCACCAACAGCAATTACCATTAGTTAGTTTAAGCAGTATGTTTGGCTTAACCAATGGCATTTGTTAGGGGGTGGGGCTACTTGTTTGTCTAAAATCTTGTTTGTACTTTTAAAAAGAATCCTCTTTTTTCTGTCTGTTTTCAGGTGGTGTCGGGATCAGAGTGGGGAAACATGCTCCTTTGGGAGGGGGGTCTAATAAAGGTAGAAATTTGTCGTAAAGGACGACGCACCTGTCACGCGGGAACCATTAATCAGTTAAACCTGGAAGAGGGGGAATTAATGACAATAGGCTCTGATGGAGCGGTCAGGGTATGTACTGGTTATATATAGGTCAGTTAATGATACAAACTGTAACAGATGAAGATGTATCTCCATCTTCTTCAGAGCTGGTATCTGGAGACCATAGATGAGGCTGATGCAGTGGACGACAGGGGCCTGTTTGAGATCGAACCTATGAATGAATTAATAATAGGTTCAAATGTCAGCTTGTGCTCTATGGTCAAAAGTTCAGTCCCAGAATCCTCCATCTGGTTTGCTCAGGTTCAGATTTATCTTTTGTGTGTTTTTATATTTGTTGTCAATGTTTTTTGGCAGCTGAGGCTCACGTGTTAATATCTTAATCTTAATTTCAGTATTGTTTGGTTTTAACTTTATTTAATAGGACTCCAATGGTGGTATTTGGAAACTGGATCTAGCATTTTCCAACCTTGTGAGTTATGCTAACAAAGATCGTATTTGTTCATGATGTGGCTGATAAGTTGGTCTTCATTATATCTTGTGTTTTGCAGGCTCAAGATCCAGAGTGTCTCTTCTCATTTCATGCTGGTGTCATTCAAGGCTTAGATGTTTCTGGAAGTAGCCACCTTATGGCCACCACAGCCCTGGACTGTAAGATAACCATTACCCTTTAAAGAGAGAGAGACAGAAAGAGAGAGAGACAGACTTTCATTGTGTCTCTACAGGCATTGATGAATGTCTTTTTTCTCCTACTCAGCCTCAGTCAGGGTATTTGACTTTCTTTCAAAGAAAGAACTCGCAGTTAGCCGCTTCAAACAAGGGGGAACAACACTGACCTGGGCCTCACATTTGGTAATGTTAACAAACCTTATCCAGCTAACAATTTTGGGTTGTAAGAACGTTTTCGCAATGTTTCCATTAAGTAACAAAATCATTAAAATTGTCATTTTGAAAGTTTTAGCTGCATTTTTTAGACATTGTATTAAATTCATTGCTTGGTTATAAGATTATCATTATTATTATTATTATTCTGAGAATGTTGGCTAAAGGACGTTCTGAGAACGTTCCCTGTTAGCAGGGTAAACTGATGGTGTGCATTTGGTTTGTCTTAACAGGTGGACGGTTCTGGGGGTCTGCTGGTTGTTGGTTTTAATGACGGTGTTGTGCGTCTCTTGGAATTGTATAATCCTCAGAGTCTGTATGCGGTGGCTGGGCGGAGTCACAACGGAGATGCTGAACTCCGCCTCCGACAGGCTCTCAAACCCCACAATGCATCTGTGACTGCCATTGCTTATGAGAGAACTGGAAAGATCATAGCTACTGGGGTAGGTGTCGAGTAAGTGTGGTTTTGTGTGTATCTGTGTGAGATTAATGTGCTTTATCGTGGGATTCTTTTGCTCTTTGTAGAGTGCAGATTGCACTGTGTTCTTCTTTACGGTGGGCAACAAATACGACCCTATTGGGTTTGTTACCGTCCCAGGACCTGTACAAGGTCTGCAGTGGTCACCTCAGTCTCATGTGAGTAATGACTGTTTGTGTGTGGCTTAGATATGAGAGCTGGCTATATTCAGCCATAAACATTTAAATATTTTTAATACTGTAACATTTTAAAACGTTCCACTAACTACTTAAGAATAACATTTTTGATATATGATATATAACCTTAAAAACTACTAATGTTATTGCAAGAACGTTTTTGATAACTTTGAGAAAACCCTTAGAGAATGTTTACCAGTGTTCTGAGAACATTCCATGTTAGCTGGGATTATATCATACATGATATTGAAGCCCACTGAAGGTTGTGTGTGTTTACAGGAGAAGAGCACTGTGTTGATCTTCTGTAGGAATGGTCATGTGGTGGAAGTCCCGTGTCCTGATGCTGGGGCTAAGACTGGAGAAGACACCTTCCAGCTTGCAGACCTTCCCACAATGCATTTCTGCTTCAGCAGCATCAAGTCCCGCATTAAGGTTCATTCTCTCTCCTTGGCTTCCTGTTGTCTGTTTTGTATTGTGTTTTGGTTTTGTATATAATGTTGCTACATGAGGATACATGTGTTTGCAGAGAGACGCAGAGGTTGCACTCAGACAGGCCAGAAAAGAACAGAAGAAGAAAGAAAGAGAAGAACACCTGAAAAAGTTGAGAGAGCAAAAGCCAGAAGGCACAGAGGAGGAAGATGAAGAGGAAGAAGAAGAGGAACTGCCTCCTCTGTACATTCCATCTTCACCCAGTCTTCTACACTGCGGCTTTTACTCAACACCAGGGTCATTCTGGCTGTCTATGGTATACGCACACACACACACACACAGACACACACACACAGACACACACACCGTATTTATAGTACACATCCTGAAAAATGCATCTGTCTCTCTCTTCAGGGTGGCTTTGACTCGGGGTATCTGTACCACTGTAAATTCTCTGACCAGCAGAGTCAGGATGTTTCAGAGAGGAGAGATGAGCCCTTTTCATTCATTCCTGTGGAAGACACAGATCACAACTCCATTTTCACCATCACATTTAAGTGAGGCTTTGACTGTTTGACTGTTGTGCTGCAGTCTGTTCTGTGCACTTGTGTTTTTATTTGCAAGAGGTTCTGTGGGGCTGATGCTGTAACTGTACAGGAAACTGTCTAACTTGATGCCTTATTGCAATATTTACATTATCACTCAAGTCCAAATCCTTAAATTGTAATCCAATGTAATCATCAATACATTAAATATGGAAAATATGAAGAAGTCACAAAGATTTTAAAGCTGCAATCACTAACTTTTTGGGTTCAAAATAAACAAAATTAGTTGTTGAGAAAGTACATGACAGATCAGTGTTTAAAACTTTAAGCTTAAGATCAGTTCACAATGGAAACTTTATAATTATGATTTTTAATTTGAACTTTCAGGTCCAATTTCCAAGCAGATGTCAGTTTGTCTTGATTTGCCTTAATAAATAATTAATAAAAGGTACATAAAGTAACCTGCAATTTTATGTTTTAAACAGCTTTAAAACTGCACGTCAGTCATTCAAACTAAAATAATGATTCAGACAGTCATTATTTTCTACAAGCACTGTTTTGTTTCTCCCCTGTCTCAGTTCCAGCAGGCAGTTGATGTTGTGTGGGATGGAGGACGGCAGTATAAGAGTTTATCCCATACAAGCCTCAGACCATCAGCTCAGCTCCATGCAGGCTTACTGGGCCCTCAGCGTCCACGACAACCAGTACGGCTCTGTGCAGCACGTTCGCTGCAGTTACGATGACCTGTTCGTTCTGACCGCAGGAGAGGACGGCAACATCTTCTCCTTCAGCTGTCTGCCAGAAGAGGAGCTTCAGAGAGCCACTTCAGCCAAACAAGCCAAAGTGCCGTCCCCACGGGTCAGTGTATGTGTGTATGTGTGTGTGTGGGTAGGCGTGTACTTGCATGGGCTTCAACGCTGTCCACACGATTCTGTCATTAAAACAGGTTGGACTGGAGATGGAGAAAGCAGCTCGGGAAATAGACGATCCATCTGCATACAGGTGACTCAGTTACTCAATGATTTAATTTTCTCAGAACGTTGGCTAACGCTCTTTAAAAGTTTTCTCAAAGTTATCAAAAATGTTCTATTAGTAGAACTTTTTTAAAATTGACATTGCATCAATGATTATGTCAAAAGATTGAGATGATGAATGGTAGAATGATGGTGAGTGAGGAATGGTGGTAATTAAATGTTTAATGTTAGCTACAAGCTACAACAAAACATATATATCATGATGCCTATATGACATATACAGTATATAATGGCATGATATATACAATATGTGTGTGCAGCATAGAAACTGCTAAACAGAGGCTGGAGTTGGACCGCCTGCTGCAGAGAAAACAGGAGAGGCGTAAGAAGCTGGCGGAACTGCGGAGTCAGTTTCAAGCTTTACTGGACCAGAACCAGAACCTTCCAGAGATTGTCCGCCTGGATCGCTCGGTTCTCAGCACAAAAAACACACATCCCAGCTCAGACTAATAATTAAGAGCCATGATTTCATTGACACAGTGCTCCACCATAATCACTGTTTGTAGGAGTTCGAGCTGGACCCACACTTCCGTGAAGAGATCGAAAGACAGACAGAGGAGAGAGTGATGGAGGTCAGGAAAGAACTCGCCTGGGAGGAGGAGAAACATCGCATAGGCCTCCAAAAACTGCAGACCATGTACCTCCACCCAGAGCTCCTAATTTAACAGTCCTTTCCTGTAGCCTTACCATTCCTAGCTACAGGGTTTAGTTAAAAATCAGTTTTACAAATTGTCTTACTATTAACTATTTTGCATTGAAATCGGTGCTGGAGAAATAATTTAGCTGTTTAGAAACTCTCATTTGTGTTTTTTTCTTACTATGGGCATCAATCTCTTCTGTTATGTCTGTAATAGTCTTTTTGTTTATTTTCTCCATCTCTGTAGGTTCTGGGAGTCAGTGGTGCAGGACACAGTCACAGTGAATGCGTTTCAGAGTGGCCATAAGATCTCCACCTACACTCTGGCTCTGTCTGCAACTCAGTCGCAGCTGCACCAGAGGAACAGAGCTGCCTCTCAAAGTGGACCTGAGGAACCGGACGGCTGGCAGAACAAAGCACAGCCTGGCAAACAAACCAGCCAGATTTCAGGTAAGAGAGGAGCTGTAAAATTAACATAGATTGTAGTTACAATAATCTGGATTTTGGGTTGAATTGATGAGTAAAGTTTATATTGTAATCACTTGGCAAATAATAAAGATATTATATAAAGGTTAATAATTGAGAAATTGAGATAATACATTGAGATACATTGAGATAATAAAGAGATCTCATCTGTGATTTTTCTTTTCTATTGGTGAGTGTAAGTATTTGAGTGTGTGCCCATTTTTTGTTACTTCTCATTCATTTTCTCCTCATTCTCTCTCTCTCTCTCTCTCTCTCTCTCTCTCTCTTTCTCAGGGGTTCAGGATGAGCTGGGTACAGAGCAGGTGATGCAGTCAGGAGTGACACAGCCAGGTGTGATGGGGTTCTGTCTATAAAGTAAAGTGTGTGTCACTCTGTTACTGCTTACTCAGTTTTTCTTCTCATCTCTGTTAGCAGATCAGGATGAGCTGGTTACAGGTGAGGTAATGCAGCCGGGAGTGAAGCAGTCAGGGTCTCGCACACTGCCCAGGAGGGTGGAAGAGAGACTGCGCAAAGCTGAGGAAAGAGCAGAGAAAGCCAGAGCCAGGATTGAGATGAGGAAGAAAAAGTTGGAGGAACTGTGAGTGCATCTCTGACCTTGTTTACACTTGGTTATATCAATTCTGGACAGACAACTATTTTAG